>VZTD01005406.1:20988-37899 GCA_013397725.1 Rhagologus leucostigma | reverse complement strand
GGCCGCCGCTGCCGCCGAGGTAACTGAGCACGGCCGGCCCGGGTCGCTCGTTCGCGGGGAGGGAAGTGACGGGGCGGTGCCGGTAGCGGCCGAAGCGTGTCTGCAGGACGCGGGTGTCCGCCGGGGGTGCTGGCGGGCTTTCGCCGGGCGCGGCGCAGCACTCTGCCGCCCAGCCCCATCTGCGCCCTCTGGCCGCGGGCCTCTTAAAGCTCCTTTTCTTTTTTGTCTTCCTCAAAGCAAGAGAATGCCATCCAGCTTTACCGGTCCCTCCCCCGCTCCGGGCCATGAAATGGATGGGTAACAACCAGTCCAGCTTACTTGACGTTATGCTCAGCTTCATCCCCATCCAGCAGTGCGGTGGAGGCTTGCAGAGGTTATTCTGTTGGCGGCTCTGTTGTGTGAGGGTGAGGGTCAGGCTCACTGCAGCGTCAGCTTCCTAAACTTCGTGGTTTGACATTTAATAATGCCAGAGCTGTCTTTTAACCAAAACGTTTAGTGGAGGTGGTGATCAGAGCAAGGGAATCAGTGTCGTCATGATCAGAGTATATTGAAATTACTTTTCTGGTTAACTTTGAACAATACATGTTTTTCTTCCTGGCCTTGACTGCATTTTACACCACAGTTCAGAAAACAAAATTTGCTACTAAGAAAATTTTAACTAAAAAAACAAACAAAAAACCACACAACCAAAATAATCTTGATCAAATTTCACACTTACTTAGAAGTTTGGTGCATGTTAAACTCACTTTTCCTCCCACCTGGATCTTTTAAGTAAGACCAAAGTATTAGATTCAGTGATACGGAAGTGGCAGAAAGTCTGATCAGGTTAGATGGGCTTTGAACTGCAATTGTGACTCTGATTTTGAGAATTTGAGGCCATTCGTAGTATAACACCCATTTATGATCTGTAAAGATAATAGTGGCTTTTATTTTTCAAGCTCTGCCTTTTTTGCGTGTTCTTGGTCGATTGGTTGATTAGTGGGTTTTATTGGTAATGGATGGTAAAATTAAGGCAAAAAGAAATTCAGTAAAAATTCTATGTCCTATGACTATTACACAGCCATTTTAAATACAAACATCTCTTTCATTTTTGAAGAGAGAACACGTGTGTTTGTAAGCATAGTAATTAAAAAAATTGAACAAACCTCTACTGAACAGTTTGACTCCCATCACAAATAAAATGCTGAACTTTTTCCTTACTCTTGGCATTATTTGGCATAATTTTGTAAGCTTTAGCAGTGGTAGGAAGACCACAAGCCCCTTGAATTGCCACACAGTAAAGATTAGTTCTCTATAAAATATTTTCCTAGGAGTGTATTTTTAACAGGTTGTTTCCCTAAATATGGTGTTGTATAAAGTATGTATTAGTTTTAAAATAAAGCTTGGTTAACACCTCAGGCTAGAGATATTTCTTCCAGGTTTTGTGTGTCCTATCTGTATATTTTAAATCTTTTATATAATTGTATTTCTGATGATGATTTTTACACCTTTCTGAAAATGCAGTCCCTAGGTTGGTATTATTCTTTGCTGTTTGTGGCTTGTGTATTTCAATACATTAATAAGTATGATCAGGATACTGTTAATTTCACACTGTTTTTGTTAAAGTTTGAAGCATTGTATTACAGTTGGCCAGAGAAGAAAGATAATTTTAATTTTATTCCCAAGTACACTTTTGCATCTAGAGTTGGAAAACTAACTCCTTAAAAATTAAGCAACTTAGTCTATAGAAACTGAGCTTTTGTATCTCTGAGCTTGCTATATGTTGCCTACCTTGACAGGATTTCTGCTCAAAACCTATATGGAAACATACTTAGGTGAAGGTGAATATTTGGTGGTTTATTTTGCCTTTTAGGTATGAATGTTTAGCGTTTGTGCCTGTCTTTTGTACTTGATGCTTTTTTTCATTTTCACACTGAAATGTTGCTGATCTGTAAACTTGAAAGCTCTTGAGATTAATTATGCTTGTAGTCTTAGTCCAAAAATTGAGTATGTGTTTGTGAACTCTTAGACTCTAATCCTTTTGAAACGAGGGTTCTGTCCTTTACTTCATGCATACAAAGCATCTAGCACAGGGTTTTGATTTTGAGTGCTTAGCTCTCAGTGTGAGCAAAAACTTAATAAAATATCAGGGGAGTTCAAATTATGCAGGGGAGAATTTGTAAAAGCAATTGACAGTTTCTGAAACTCCAGTGCCTGAGATTTTTTTCAAAGAATTTCTTAACTACCTGCCCTGCACAGTTCTGTGTGAGTGATGCTGCCTAGGATGATGAAAAATCATCCCTCCCACACTTGTCAATAGTTGTTAATGCAGTGCAGTACAAAATTTCCAGTTTACAAGACTGGGCAACTACTTTTGGTTTGGCTTTCTTCCAGTTTCAGTATAATCAATCCTTTTGTTCCTGTATCACGGTGTCATTTAATTGGTTTTGGTCTCAGTTAATGGGAACTTTTGTTCTTCAGTATTTTCTGAAAACAGTGTTTCGCAGTGAGGAGATTCACATTAGTAGTATTCTACAGGCAAGGAGCCATCTTACTGCTATGAAATGTCTACACCTTTCATCCTCTCTTAATTGTTATTTAATTATTTAAATTAAATATTAAATTATATGGTAATTATATAATTATATAATATTAAATATGAAATTAAATATTATTTAAATCATGCAGGGCTTTTGCAGTAGAAAGAGGTTGCTTAGGTACAACAGATTGTAGTTCAGGAGAGGTCTGTGTGGTAACAAAGAGAAAAATGTATTCTTTGAATGGGAAGTATGGTGATTTTTTGTACTTCTCTTTTGGAAACTGGGGGAAGCGTAATTTTTCAGTATTTGAGAAGGTGTAGGGATGATACTACTATTTTTTTTTTTAATCTGTTGCAAAACCAACAGACGAGTCATTAATTTTTTTCAAGAGCCACACTGTAGAGGCCCAGAGAAGCTGATTTTAGTCACAGTGTGGATTGTGGTGGTGCCTTCATCCTCCTCACACTGCACTTTGATATCTGAGAAATTCCAAAACAATTATACCAGTTTATTTGTTAAAAAAACCTTCTGTTCAGCATCTGTTACAGCTGAGACAGTAAAGTAAAATATTTAAAAATTCAAATTGGATGTTAGGAAAAATGCAGACCCAATATCATATGGAAATGCATTATTTTAGGTTAGTGGCAGCATTCACAGTTTTTATATACCAGAAGAAAATACACGCTCACAACCTAAGGAATGACTCAAGTCATTCCTCTTTGTAGATGTATCATGTCCAGAGAAACATGCACAGACTGGCCACTGTTCATAACTGTGACATGGTTATAAACAGGCAGTGTGTTTTCTCATAGATACTTTTAAAAAAAAATTGTGATGCCATATTAAATTAGTAGATGAGTACATGTTTCTCCAAGGTTTTTTGAGATACTGTCTAGTTAGGTTGGAGCGTTGTGCTCGTAATGTCAAGGTTGTGGATTTGTTCCCCATATGGGCCGTTCACATAAGAGCTGGACTTGCTGATCCTTGTGGGTCCCTTCCAACTCAGAATATTCTGTGATTCTCAAGCTTTCTTCTCTTGAAAAGAAAATCTGGATACAGAAAAGAAGAAACAGAATGTGGTTTAAACACTATAAACTGGTTTATTGATCCTGCAAGTATCATCCCTCTGAGTTGTTATTAAGTAGCTAAATATATTCTTCTGAATACCAGTTTCTAAAGATGCATGAAATTTGTATATTGTTATGAGAAGAAAAAGCAGTGAGCAATTTTTGTATGCCAAGTCCGATAATTGCCCAAGTTTTACTCTAGTTTTCTGTGCAAAAGTTGTAAGCTGAAGAAATTGGTGGAATTAAGGAAGTTGTTACATAAATCTTTGCAAGAATATTAAAAAAGGCAAAAGTGAATCATGATCTGGTTAAAAATTTTAAAATTAAACTAGTTGGTAATATGTAACAGCTGAGCAACTCTTCCTTGTTTCAGTTTCTTGTATAAAAAGTTTTATTTTTTTCTGCTGCTGGCATACACATTAATGTTTTGTTAATTTTTTGTTTATTTGTCTCTTTTCAAAGCAAGAAGAAGAATTCTGTCAATATAACTCATTCCTGTACTGGAGAGCACCACTGCCTGCTATTGATTTGTCTGATATTCAGAACCTCGATGAAGAGACTGCATTGGACGCTAAAGCTGCTGCAAGGACTGACACCACAGAGACTGAGATGGAAACCTGATCAGTTATTTCATAGCTGTGCATCTGTTCCCAGGAGCTTGCTGCCATTGAGAGTCAAGTTTTGTTCCTTGGGTGGATAATAAGCATGCCTATGCTATCTTGGAGGAGCTGTTGTGGCAGTCTTTAAAACCAAATAGGAGTTGCCTAAGTGGATGGGATAAACCGTATTGGGTACTTAACAGTCAGCTGCCTGAAGGTGAGCAGTAAGGAGAAGGCTGCAGTGTCTTACAAGAATACTTGAAAACATGGAGGCAGACTAAAAGAAGAATACAGAAAATTAGAATTTGGGGATACAATTACAAGAAACAGGTGGATATGTTACATGTCAGAAGGAAATGGAAAATCATTTTGTCTGTCCTGAACAAAAAAACATGTGGTACCTGGAAGTGAAATATTTAACATGTGAATTTATCATAAAGCACACAAACTGTAGTGATTTCTAATGTGGTTTTTTTCTGTGTGTTAGCTAAACCAAAAAATAAGAGTCTATCAAAATCAGACAAAACATTCCCTTTTCTATGCAAACCAAAACCCAAGTGTGGCAGAGAAGGGGAAGGAAAAGGGGCTGCTTTGTGCCGGAAGCTGCCGCTGTTCTGAAAGGTTTCGCATTCTCATTGTGAAAAAGTTTTTTCGCCTTCTCTTTTTACATTACGCACATCATTGGGCACCCAGCTTTTATGTTTTTGGTTCCTTCGAAAGTTACCGCTATTCTTAGTCTTTGCGATGTTAGCTGTGAACCAGTTGATAGCATCCGAATGAGAGGTTTGGACACATGTCAAGAGAAGTTAGTGCAATATAAAATGACCCCACACACTCTTTCAAACTTTACTGAATGAGGTGTAGTTTTTGCAGAGACTGTGAATCGTGCAGAAAGTTTTTGCAGAAGTTCATTCAAATAGTGTTTTTTTGCTGTGAAATATGAACTTAGTGTTTGTGATTTGCAATTTATTTACAAATTGAAGTACAATTAGAAAGACGTGTCTTTAATAATAGACTGAAGTTGTATGGGAAGACTTACATTTTGCAAATGCAATTTAAGGACAGAAAACGTATTTTTTCTGTAATCATTATGGAAAAAGGCAACTTTTGAATTTTATTTTTTTGTAATAATGTGTTTGCTACAGGACAATAAAGTTTCACCTGTGTGTATCTGAAAACTTTGGTACTGTTACTATGTGAAGTTCTTGACTTTATTTTCTAAGATTGTTACTTCTATAACTTTGTTGATATATTAGGTGCTTTTGTTTAAAGTAGTCAGCTTATCAGCTTTCTTGGAAACATTTGGAAACTTTCTAGCATTTGTGGTGCATTGGTATCTGTATTTGTTGCTTACTCATTTAGCTTGTTAAGATCTCTGAATACCTGCTGAAGAAAGGAGGTGTCTTAGGGGCTTAAGCAGTTCATGGTGCCTCTTTGGATATCCTCCTACCTTCTGTCAGACTAGGTAGATACATATTTGGACAATATGCATTTTTCTCAGACAGTTTTACCATTTTGTGTAAGTCCAAATATGCCAACTTGTCTTAGGAGGTACTTTGAAATTTTTTTTTAAAAACAAACTCCTTTTCTGTCAAGAAGGCTATAAAACTGGTATTTCGTATTTACTGTAACCAAAATAAATTAGTGAAAAAAATAGTTCTATTAATTTGTTGAGGTGTTTGGATTGGTTATATAATCTAGAGGTTTCTGACCCTAAATAATGCATGTGTTCCTGTATTTTTGAGTTTTATAATATTTCACACCATCCAGTGTTTTCAGGATCCAGTATTTTACGTTACTAGCTAGCATCTTTGCAACACACTTCTCTCATTTAAAATCTGCTTGGTGCTTCACACACAATAGATAACGTCTTAGCAATAGACTGCATTTTATTATTAAAATCTGTCATTCATGGGACAGAAGATTCTTTATTACTGTCTTTGAAATACATGTTTGATCTATCCCATAACAAGTAAGTCCTTTACAACAAATTAGGCTTGCAGTGTGTTGTAAGTCGTATGTTTACTTCATTTGCAATTGTGCTGCGGGCAAGCACTTTCCTCTTTGTTTGTTCCAGTTGTGGACTCTGTTACAGGCTGGAATGTTATGGCTACTTTTAGAGCATTTCCTGAGCTGATTCATTTTTTCCATTCATCTCTTTGCAAATAGAGGTAAATTTAAAAGCCTAGGAAAACTACTTGCAATTACTGTTGAGAGTCTGGGTGATACAAAAGGCTGGGCCAGTAAGGGGGAGTAATGATAGATTATGTAAACTTTGCGTTAAAGCTGACAAAAGGCATGATAAGAAATTGCTTTTCTCAGTGTCAGGTGTCTCCAGATGCCGTGTGACACTGAACTACCAAATTGCCGGTCTTGACTTCTGACTCCATTTTTCTAGAGGCCTTTTATTCAAAAGCTGTATATAAACTGTATGTAAGCTTAAGATGTTTAAATTTGCATATGCATCAATATCCAGTGAGAAGAAAATGTTCTTTTAAGCTTAGGAAATGTCATGACACATCCTGAGACAATTTGGTAGCTATATACTGACTGACAGTTTTAATCTGATGCGATTTTAAATTTCAGGGGAAAAAAAAAAAGATTTGTGTTTTGTCTTGTTAAGTGGTAGTTTGGTATTCTCTGAAATATTTCTCTCTGAAAGGAAAATACAGTGTTACAAGCTTAAGAACTTGTGAGGGGTAACCACATCTAGACTCCACCCAGGTTGGTCAGGTCCTGCACCAGCAAGTAGCAGTAAGGGTACAGGCATAATCATAAGTCAGATGTGGGAGTTAAATATGTTTCAGAGCAGATTTAAACACCAAAGTAGTATGACCAACATTTAGTAAATTTTTTGCATTATTCTAAACTGAAGGCCTGTTTTACATTGTCTGATTTGTGTTTATTGAAGGCCTGCATTATGTTTAAGGTTCCCAAGATAGATAAGCCTGTGGGCGAAGATTAAAGCTCAGTCCAGATCAAGAAGGTGAAGAACGGCAGTGAAAAACAGGCTGCACAAGTGAACATGTGTTGGGTAAGTAAACTGTGGTAGGAAGAAAGGGGGGAAAAAAAGTGGGGAGTAGAAGGTAGGTGATCATGAAGTAACTCAGTCTGTGAGTGCAGTTATAGTTGTCCAGCAGATCAATGACAAGAAGTAGTATTTTCAGCATTAGCTCCATCTTCAGCACAGCAACATTACAGTAATTTGAATATGGATATCAACAGTAAATATATTAAGTTTCTCACTGTTTTGACAGTTACTGGTTGATTTTTTTCCTGTTGGGCAAGAATTTAGTGGGTGTTTAAAAAGCACACTTGTATATAGGTACTTGGAAAATCTACAGGTTCCTTCATGAAGAAGATAAAAAGAGTGCAAATGTATGTTACCATGTGAAACCAAAGAAATTACTATCCAGCATTTGCCACCCTGTTCTAACCGGAACAGTAGATTCATCTGGGGAAATTCATTTATTCTTTTGTGAAAGCATCTGACAACAACTGTGTGGTTAAGAAGGGTTAGACTGTGCAGACTCACTTTTTTCTACAGCAAAACTTATGCTCAAATAAGCATTTTATAATAACTAATATGCCTGAGATGGCTTAATTACTTCTGTGCCTACAGTTATAGCTTTGACACTCTAGGTGGCAATACACATACACAGTAGGTTACAATTAATCCGGAAAATGTTTTGGGTGTGCTTTTTTTTCCAGACTGCTACTGAAAATTCAAGCAGTGACATCATGAATGCTAATCATTTCCTTACTGTGATACATAAATAAGGGCAGATCAAGTCACAAGTTCCTGATCATAAGGTGACACAAGGTTTTCAGCATAACTAGAGTAAAAACGTTATGTCGAGGAGTTTCGATTCATCTCTTAATTCTCTCCAAATCTCCTCATCCCTCAAAGAAAAAACAAACCAAAAAGCAAGCAACCAAACCCAATTATCAATTTAATACATGGGATTTTGTTGTCATTGTTTCGTATCACAGTTCCCTTTAGTTAGAACTGGGGAACAAGCTTTGTTGGATTGTGTGTTGGATGGAAACCTCAGTCACTGGCTGAAGGCTACTTAAAGTGTATAATGATAATATGAGGAAGAAAAAGGTAAGTGCTAATTCTTAAGAAACTAACTCAAGAAGTATTTACATGTTTGTATACAGGTAACTATTTGAGGTGTATGAACAAAATTAGGGAAGGGAGATATTTATTCTCCTATTTCCTTATTAAAATTCTTCCTTCATGCTTTTTGTATTAGAGAATTTGATGTTGATGTATAGAATATTATAACAGTATATTTTACTTACTATTGCATTTGCAAGTAATAGTTGTAGTCAGTAGTAGTTTATTTTTTTAATGTTCTTGGTGAAGTGTTCTTGTATTCATGACTTCTTAGTCTCTTCTAAGGACTTAAAACATCAGTGTTCTTTCTTCTCTTAAAGCCATACAGATAAAAGCTTTTTCCCATACTGAAGGAAAAAATAGTTTTCTTACTGGTATGTTAGCATTAGTGATATGTTACCATTCCCAGGAGAAAAAAATGTGAAAGTAGGATGGAGGCAAAGTAAATTTTTGTTTGTAATTTTACTTTGTTTTTAAAAATATAATGGTGGGTGATTGTTTTCCTGCTTTTGTTTTGTCTTATTTTACAAGAACAAACTTTTGAAAGAAGGGATGCGGACTGGCTAAGCATTACATTTTTTTCCACTTTTCTTATATGAATGCATGCAGTTCATATTTGGATTGGAATATGATGAATTAAGTGATTTAAGAAGTATGAGATGGAAAAAATTAAACAAAAATAGCATTGTGCTATCTGCAGTGAAGTTTAAGCTACAGAAAAGCCTTTCATGCAGAGCTATGAATGGAAATGAGCCATTCATTGTTCTCCTGCACAGGTGAATTTTGTAACATCCTTCATTTGAGTAGTAGACAGATGCTCTTCTATCTAAATTGAAACACAGTAATTCCATGTGAAGTGTCAAATACCTCTCTCTGAAGCCTGATACTACATGCTGGATATTTTCTTTTGATGCTTCAACTTTTAGAGTATTAAAATTGCTTTCAGTTTCTTTTAATTCCTGGAATTTAAAAAAAAAAGCCGAACACCTTATTTTGTTTCTGATTACATAATTATTATGTAAGAACTACTTGGGCATAAAATAAGCTACCAAAATCCTTTGGTTTCATGATCATCAGTTGGAAACTACAGTTTTTTTAAATCAAATAATCACAAAAGGTCACATCTGTGTATGCAATAATAGTTTTTCTTCTTTTACCTTTATGAAGTTGGAGAAACCTGTGATTTTTCAAAGAGGAAAATCTACTTCAGACAAACCTCTGTATTTCCAAATGTGTAATGTGCAAATACAGAGACACCAAAGACAGCTTTTAATTGTTGAAATTTAACTCAAAAGAATAATTCTAAAGCATGCTTGTGAAATACAGTATGAAAATAAAAATCAGTTACACTACTTTGATATGATTTTCCCAAGGATGGGACTAAACTCATTTCCTCTCCTAGGCTAGTCAGTTTTCCTCAGAAAATAAAAATACTTAAGATGTTTTCATATGAGGAAGGAATTTAAGAGACTACTACTTAAAATATCATCTATGCCGATTTCTGTGATAATAAAAACTATAATCTAAAAACACCATAGCAATTAGCAAACACGTTGGTATAAAAATTATGTAAGGACTAAGACACTGGGTTATAAGAGAAGAGTGTTGTTTTAGAAATGGATGATTACTGCAGGGAAAGAACAAACTTCTTAATTTCTTGAATGGAAGTAAGCTTAAGCTTACTTTGCTTTCCTTTTAGAAATCTAGGTACCTAAAGGTGAAATTAGAGCAGCAGCAACAAACAGCCAAGTTAATCAGTTTGGCTGTTCATGTTATGGTATCATTTGGTATCATTTCTATTATGTAGTATGGGATAGCTACTCAAAACATGGCCTGAAAGCAATAATCATAACAGTGCTCTGCCTAGCTGACATCAGCATCTCAGTGTTACATGGGACTTCTGCCTGCTGCTTTCAGCATGGGGTACCTGCAGGCCAGGTACAGCTTATAGGGTCAATCCATATGGTCTCCTGCCTCTTCTACCATGGCTTGGCCGCCAAGCTGTACCTGATGGGGAACCCTTGCCCTAACCCAGAACTGCTAGGATAGCCTGTTAAAGCCAACAGTCAAGTGTTTGTTCCTTGCCTGCAGAGCAGTCAGCAGTTATTAAAGGCACATGTCACATCAACATGGATGTGCCTTCAGCCTTTGGAAGGCTGGCACAGACAATAGACAGTACTATTCACCATGAAACTGCCCAGCTTACACTGTATAATTTGGCATTGCTTTAAGTCTTGTGTTCCAGTCTGAGAATGGGTGTGCTCAGTGTACTTCACAGACCTCCTAGTAAGTTCAGGTTTTCCTCTTGCCTCCAGCCATAGGTCACTAAAGGACAGACTTCCTTCTTCCTTAGCGAAGGATGGTGCTCCCTGTACATTCATCACTGTTTAACCCTTGATTTTTATGTAAGTGATTTTTAGGTAATTTAATTTTTTTTTGGTAAATAGTTGATTTTTAGGTAAATAATTTTCAGTTACTTCAAATTAAAGGTATCAGTCATGTGGTTAAGGCTCTTTTTTCAGTCTTAAGCAGAAAGGTTTTTGTTTGTCTCCTCTAAACCTCAAAGCGTTTGCTTTGGCAGGTCTTTGAATATGAATACTAATGCAAACCTCCATTGTCCCAATTCTAACTTCTATATAGTCACTTTGAGAAAGATATCATAAAAACATAGAATGTTAGGGGTTTGGAAGGGACTTAAAATCATTTTGAAGGGACTTAAAATCTAGTCCCAATCCTTGCTGCCATGGGAAGGTACACCTCCTACTAGATCAGGTTGCTCAAAGCCTTACCCAGCCTGGCCTAGAACGCTGCCAGGGTTGGGGCATCTCCAGCTTCCAGGCATGTCCCTTTCAGATACTGGAAGGTTGCTATGAGGTCTCTTGTCCAGGCTGCACAGTCCCAGTTTTCTCAGCCTGTCTTTGTAGTGGACGTGTTTCAGTCCTCTTACCAATCTCCTGGCTCTCCTCTGGACTTGCTCCAACAGTTCCATGTCGTTCTTATGTTGGGGACAGCAGAACTGTACACAGGGTAGGTGACTCCAGGTGGGGTCTCACAAGAGCAGAGTAGAGGGGCAGAATCACCTCCTTTAATCTGCTGGCCACTTTCCTTTGGATGCAGTCTGGAAGTTATTTGGCTTTCTGGGCTGCAAGTGCACTCTGCTGGCTCGTGTTGAGTTTTTCATTAACCATCACTCCCAACTCCTTGTCCACAGGGCTGCTCTGAAACACGTCTCTGCCCAGCCTGTGGGTGTGTCTGGAATTGCCCTGAGCCAGGTGTAGGACCTTGCACTTAGATTTGTTGAACTTTACAAGGTTTGCACTGGCTCACCTCTCAAGCCTGTTGAGGTTCCTCTGGGTGGCATTGCTTCCCTCCAGCATGTTTGACTGCATTGCTCAGCTTGGTGTCGTTGGCGAACATGCTGAGGGTGCTCTTGATCCCAGTGTCCGTGTCACCAGTAAAGATATTGAACAGTATCAGCCCCTGTACCAACCCCAGCCTGTGCCTAGTATGAAAAAACAAGTGGGAAACCAAAATACAGATCTTGAAAATTGTTTTTAAATGAGGATTTGAGAGCTCTGGGGTAACATCTGGAGAAAATGTCAGTGAAGAATTCATATGCCTGTCATTTGACACAGTCCAGGAAGCTAAGTCAGAATTCTCATCTTCTAGGAGTACTCCGAAAGGTGATACATTTGAAAAATCTGTTGACCACTCTGAGAGATACAAGGAATGACAGAGCAAACTGAAGAAAGGCAATGTTCCCTGAGATTGTTCTACAAAACCTTCAGGCTTGCTTATTCTTAGAAGTAGGAATTGTGTTATTGGTCAATAAAGGCTCCCCAGAAACTTGGAAAATTTTGAAGGTGTTACTGTTTAGCTACACGTAGCATCTGAGGAGTCATTGAATGTTGAGGTAAAAACCACTGAAGTAGTTATCCTTTGATCCTGCATCTTCCTTGTGTTTGTCTTTGCTACACAGGAGGTTGTAAAGGAAGTTGTAGTGGGGCAGATACTGGGGTTTTGTCCCAAATAACAACACAGGACAAGAGGAAATAGCCTCAAGTTGTGCCAGGGAGGCTTAGATTGCATATTAGGGTGAGTTTCTTCACTGTAGGGGTTGCCAAGCATTAGGACAGGCTGCTCAGAGAAGTGGTAGAGTTACCATCCCTGGAGGTTTTTTTAAAAGATGTGTAGATGGGGCACTTAATGACATTGTTTAGTGGTGGACTTGGCGGTGCTAGGTTAATGGTTGGTTGATCATAGAGGTCTTTTCCTATCTAGATGATTCTATAGATCTATGATTGTTGCCCTGCGAAAATACATTGTCCTTCTGTATAACTGTAAATCATTTATTCACATGAGATGGAGGTTACTATACCTTAAAGCTGCCAAACACACTCCTACACCACGTCCTCTTAGAATGCCTCCATTAATTTTCCTACCAATCTTCTGTTAAGAAAATTGAGTAACAGAGACTAGAGACACCGCGTGAAATGTTGTTTCTCCATTCTGGACTGTGATGTCCTGCTATAGGAAGCAGTGTGCTGGTTTCCATGGGACCATCACTACAAGCACAGAAACTGTTTGTGGTTGTAACAAGATTCAACCATATCATCACATTTTGTTCTTTGGGTCTATACCAAGGGTGTTTCAGAATGCATTCCAGGAGAATTATGGTTGGTTATTTGTGATTGTGACCATCTGGTTGAGAAAATGTATCCCACTACATTCCTGGCAACTTACAAACTCTAAACTCGTAAAAAAATTTTTTCTGATAGAATACGTTCTGCAGACTGTCCTATTCACTTCAGATAATTCTTCATACATTCTAAACACAATGTCAGAACTGTTTTGAGGGACTTTGAGCCTTACTCAGATATCAATAACTACTTGTTGCAACCACTGGGTGACGTCCCTAAAAAAGAAAATGGGGCATCCTGTCTGTGTGTAATTCAATATTCAAAATTCTCCTCCTTCTTGCCTCCTGTTGAAGCACATTTATCATGTGAACAAGTAGAAGATTGACATTTATATGCCTGTCTGGGTTCTGTCATTTTTTAATCAAAAATAATTCTATTTGTGTTGAGGGAAGTAATGTTCTCCTTTGTTGGCAGATCAGTTTCTAATATCAGTGTGCAGTGGGCAGCAGGAGGGAAGATTTACTATGATCAGATCTGGAACAATCATTGTATATATGCATACTGTGATGTAAGCAATAAAGCATGACTTAAACTCACTGCAGGAGGTTGCCTTTACACACTGTATGTTGAAGGGGAAGACCAAAGCAGAAAATTCTGTTCTGTTGTAGTTCAAAATCTGCATGGTAAAACAGTATTTGTATTTTGTGCTGCAATGAACAACATTCTGCCACAATGCCTTTCTACAGCATGCTAAAGCAGAGGCTGAAACAGTCATCGTCTGATGAGTGCGTTCAGTGTATCTGTTGCCAGCCTTTGGTGTTGGACTGAGTTATGCGATTTCTTTAGTGTTGTTAGATAAATAAGCCTGAAGGCAAGCTGATTTGTTGATGATGATACGGAATGGTGAGAAATCTAGAAGCAGTCTACCAGTTTTATTCCTTGCTCGTCTCTTTGCTGCATCATCAGTTCTTGAAGGTCTGCTAAGGCACTAAGGCAAAGGTAAGGGTGTGTATATAGTCTTATGAAACTCGGTATCTTCAGCGTGCTTGGACATGATGAAACAATGAAATTGGGAGTTCCCTCTAAAACAGATTAGTGCATGAGATGTAAATTAGTTTGGGCTTTTTCATTCCGAAGTGTGTATAAACATCTAGTAGATTCTGCTTGATTAAACACGATGGATGGAAAAAACTCCAAAAACATTTTCGTGTACTTTTTGGATATGAGGTATGATATAACAGATCTTACAGAACAAAGTGGATATCTGGATTTTTATGCCTTTGCAGGCCACCCATGGAAACAACGGAAACAAAGCCATTCCTCTTTTGGTAAGTGTTTCTATTAAGCATGTTATCCTCCTTTGAGATTGCTTTTTGCAGGATTTTAGGGCTTTGAAAACAATGCAAGGTGATTCATGAATTAATACAGTCATACTTTGACATGTGTACATTTCACTTACTTAGGACATGAAAAGCAGGAGGTGTGATGCACTGTTCCTAATGAGCATCCAAGAACTGAGCTGTCTGCACAGCTGTTGAGGTGACAGCTTAGACACTGGAAATATAGAACTAACAAAAAAGAAGCTTAAAGGATGGACAAACAAGATAGCACTGAACTTAAGGTAAGTCTATAGAAGTAAGATTGATAAGGAGGAAACATCTAAGCAGTTCTGATTTCCAGAGAAAACAGGATAGAGAGTACATGAGAGTTATGTGGACTTTGAACTACTAAAGTGGCTGTTATAAATCATACCCCATGTGTTTCTATATCAGTGAAGTGCTGAGGAATTGGGTGTGGGAATTTGCAGCATAAGTTGATTTATATGGCTTTTCGCAGCAGGTTTTTAGGTCTTTGTACTAGGTAAGAAATGGCAAGACCTAATTTCAGGGAAGACTGAGAATTTCCTGTGTCTGAAAGACTCTTCACAGCTTAGAAAGACATGGCAGAAACTTGGAATTAAGAAAATGCTTGCAATCAGTGGAATATGTACGTGTAGGTGTGACCCAGTAAGTCCGGTGCACCTGCATGTCCTGGGATACTTGTGTGTCAAATTTCTTGTGGAGTTCAGATTCATATGAAGAGTGGGCACAGTAACAGTGACTGATACATCCTATTAAAAGAAAATTTATTTTTTTTTTTTTATAAACATTGATGATACTAGCAAATTGAGCCAAAAGCTTCTATGCTGACTCAGGATTACTTGATGGAGAAAACTTAATTGACAGTAATTAAATATCTTTAAAAAAGGTCTAGCTAGGTAAAGAATGAACCTAGCTGCATTCAACAGCTGCTAAAATTTCTAGAGGTCCATTCTGTTATTAGAAGCTGTAATGCTTTCTTAAGGCCTACCACGTGGGAAGTGCAATATAAAAAATCTAAAGACAAAATAGAAGCAATGTAAGAAGCAGAAAATCATGTTTGACAGGGGGCTGGAAACAGTTTTGTTATTGTCTCTGTCTTTGAAATAATAGTTTATGTGAAACAACCGCTAAGTTTGACAGCCAGTATTCCAAAAGGTCCTGAGGCATGCCCAAGGACCAAGCAGGCTGCTCTGTTTTTTGGGGTGCTGTTGAGACCCTGTGTGTGAACTGTCTTCTCCATAGTGCTCATAGAGGCTCTGCTCAGGCTCCTGCCCTGGAACAGTGTGGTCTGAAAGCAAGCTTCTCCTGCAGGGAGGAGGAGGAGGAGGAGGAGGAGGAGGAGGGAGAACTGAGCACAACAGAGAAAGATAAGATTTGGCTGAGCAGGAAAATAAGAAATTGAGAGACCAGAAAATAGGAGAAACATCTAGAAAGAGCAAGTGGATAGGAAATATAGATAACATCCAGAGGCAGATGGACATTGGAGGTCACAGTCAATACAGTGGCCAGAAACTAACAAAGTAAAAGAAACTGTAGGCAAGAAGCGGATGAGAGAGCAGAGCTGAGAAACCAAAGAACTGGAGACTGGGATTAATTATAGGAAGAGGGTAAGTTTGAGATAAGAGAAAATGGAGATTGACTGAAAAGTAAGGTTTGAGAAAGAGGTTGAAGAAAATAAAAAAGACTGGAAACAAAATTAAGTTCAGGATAAAGAAGAATGGTGTATCCCTGTTTTTTTAGTTTACACTAGGTACAACCAGGTGTAATTGTTGCAGGGACTTGGTTTGGTTTCATCGCTGTGGTCCTTAGGACATTCAAGGGCTCCAGTCCTGCAGGAGACAGTGGTAACTGCTGAGGGGCTGTTGAGGTTCCTTCTTTAAGTTTTGCCGCTGAGGAAGAAGTGATACAGAAGGTATGTGAAGATGACTAAGAAGATCAAGAACCTAAGCGTTCAAAAATTTGCATTTATATCCAGATTTCATCACTTTATGAAGATTTTAATTAATACACTGGTCACATATTGTTTTCTTATTCATTGATTATGTTCATCGTCATGAGCTATAATACTGGTACTGTTCCTTTTTTACTTTTTGCCTTCAGTAATGTCTTGATTACCTATGATTCAAGTCTTCGTATTCCACGATTCAATAGAATCACTGATTTCCTCTTGGACCTTCTAGTTACTTTTATCATGTGTGCTGTAACTTATACCATGAATTTACTTTTACAGCCCCCTGAAAAACGACTGAGGCATTAGGAGGGGGTGCTGAGATGCAGGCGAACCAGAGTCAAAAAGCATATGCTGAGTTCTGGATACCTGTGATCCAGTCTCCCGATGTGAGGAAGAGTTTGGCAGGGTGGAAGAAAAGGGCAGCTGGGCCCGGGAGGGGAAGCGTGTGAGCGGAGGTGTGCTCGGCCCGGCCGTCGGGGCTGCCCGGGCGGATGGCAGCCGAGGCAGAGCCGGTNTGAGGGCGGCGCGGCCGGGGTGACCCCGCTGTCCCCCAGCACGGGCGAGGCCGTGTCCCTCGGCGTCCCGCCGGGCAGCGGGGGCTGTGACCGATCCTCCCCGTCCTCACCGGCCCCGTCCCTGCGGCTCCGGAGT
>VZTD01005406.1:0-20608 GCA_013397725.1 Rhagologus leucostigma | reverse complement strand
CCGGTGCCCCCCCCCCCGCCATAGGAAAGCGTGGCCCTGGCGGCAGCGTGCGGCTCCCAGGACTGGGGGCAGGTCGCACCTGGCTCACCGAGCAGTCCGGGGTAAAGGACGGCGCCGCGCCCGCCCCGCGCGGCCGCNACAGAGCGCTCGGCTGTGTCCAGCGGCTCTCATTGCGCTCGCCGCGCCGTGAGGGGCGTCCGAGACAACCCGCAAATGGCATCAGGCTCCGTCTGAAAGTCCAGGCGACTCGGGGAGAGCAGATCAGTGTCAGCTGACGGGAAAGAGAAATCCCTGGGCTACTGGGGGCTGTTTTACCAGGGATTTGATGTTCTGGGGCCGGTGCTGTTTAGCCCCCTGTATATCTGCAGACGGGGACTTGAGTGGTTTTATACAAATACATAGATCTGCTTGTATTCTAGTAGCCATAACAGGCTTTTAGCAAAAAAGATTGCCCACGCTACGGGTGGGACATAGCACGGCAGTTTTGCGGTAGTGCTATTTCGAATAGCCACGGGGTTAGGTGTAACGTGTCAGAGAAATGCCTCCGGCTTGACTAAATTGTCGCTTCTTTTTACTGTGTTGCTGACTGAATGTGGGTTTTTTTGTTTTGTTTGTTTGGATTTTGGAGGGGTTTTTTCTGTTTTGTTTTTTTTTTAAATTTAAAGATGGAATGTTTGTGATTGAGATGTTTGGGGTTTAAGAAGAGAACTCTGCTGCTACACATAACATTATGAGACTGGATGATATTTCACACAGATCGTTCTGTAGCACTGTGTTGTAGCAAAGTACCTTCTGTATCTGTTTCTGATATACCTGCTGATAAAAGAAACATGTTTACAGTGGAATATTCTTCATATGTCTCTTTATGAACATCTTTTTCAAAATACCCAGTATCTACTTGTAAACTGAGAAAAAAATGAGCTAGTGTTTTAAGTTGTGAACTCCTGAAGTTAAACCACAAAATTCTTTTACCAGAACACTAGAGTGGCCAGTTTTTAGAGATTCGTGTATTTTGGACCTGCCAGGGGAATTGTAGTGTTACTTATAAGATTCAGCAGATACTGATATGAGCCTACAATGAGTTTAAGGAAACATCATCATAGTTTTCTTTCTCTCTCTCTTTTTATTTCTTTCCCTTTTTTTTTTTCTTTTTCCTAATTAAAAGCACTCTCTGAAGTTGTGAAATCAATTTTCAGATTTTGTTAAGTTTATCTTATACCATAACAACCTTATTTAAAGTAGTAGCAGGCTAATATAGTAGTATTAAAAACCACGATAAGCAGCAAACAGGTTGTTGTGTTTGAACCTGTTTCCTTAATTGTTTTGTGGCTTGATAAGGCACAAATGAAGCTTTCTTGACTGTTACAAGGTCGAGGCACAAGAGACCTCCCAGTAGAGAATGTGCTGAAGTATGTTGTTCCTAGAAGTAACCAGAATCAGGAAGACAACAAAAGAATCATCCAGAACTATACCAGAAAAAGACGTTTCTCTTTGAGCTTCACCGTCACATTTTATGTTTTAATATTGTGGGAACAGGGAGCAGATAATTGTTACTTTTTACTTCTTTCTCCCTCTGCCTCTTTGTGACCACCTAGTGAAAGGCAAAATGCCAGGCAGTAGCTTTAAAAGAGCAGAAGGTAGACGAGTATAAAATGTCTACAGCTCGTAAAGGAAAATATAGTTTCAATAAACATGTCTGTCCATGCATACACATGATTATGCAGTGCAGATAGTACTCCAGTCTGGGCCGTGGGTAAATGATTTATGTGCCAAGGTTTCAGTTTTCAAAATTGTTGCTGGCACCTAAGAGCGAAGGTCCCTCTGGGGCCAGTGAAATTTTGTGTGCATGTTGGTTGGCTTTATGGAGAACCTCATGGGCCTGGGAACTGCAGAGTGTCATTCCTCCATCCTCACCAGGAGTTCTTGTTTGCCTCTGCATAACCACTCTGGGAGGTGCCTCAAATAACAGAAAACAGGTTTTAATGGTCATGAAGGTAGAATTGTCCTGGATTCATGGTATTGTTTTTAAAGTGGGATTGCAGTACAGGATAGCATGTCGTGGGGAAGCTACAGCAGTGAGAAGGGAAGGTCCGTCCCTTCATGTTGCTGTCAGCACTATGCCGAATGTGACTGGTGTTACAAATAGGATGACACAGACCATGATGGACTGCTGTATCCCATCTCCAGTGTCCGTCAGTGGGGCTATAATCTGGTCTGAGGAAGCTGAATGAAACTATTCCAGAAGGAAAAATCTATGCGAACTGTTGCATTACTCTTCGTGCTTATTTTCCTACATAAATAACTCCTTCATCCCTCCTTTTTGTGGTTTAGATTATCTTAAATTTATTTTTCTCTTAGTACCACTATGTTAAGTGAAAAGCCGGATCCCTGCATGTGTGTCCTCCAGCAAGCTGATCTACAGGTTTTTTTGTGCTCTCCAGGGAGGTGGTAGGTTCAAGCAGGGTAATCCAATTTTTTGAGGATTGCACTAACGAGTTTGAGACTCCTCGGGTGATACACAGCACAACAAGAAGCTGAGGTGGCCACAGTTTAGCAAGTTTTGATCTTCCCTCTGTGTTCCTTTCAGACTGGCTCTATCAAATTCTGTGTAAACCTTGCCTGATTCTTGTAATATATAAACTTCGTGTAACATACATTCTAGGTAAACCCTTGTGATCCACTCTGCACGACTTGAATTACCAGTTCTTTTGCTTTACGTTCTCGTCTCTAACACTTTCCCTCAGTTTTTGAGGTGGTCGTACTTTCGCCTCCCAGCTGAAAGAAGAGAGGCCCCTCAAAGGGGGCTAAACATAGCTGTTTAAGTCTCAAAAAAGGCAGGATGTATTAAGCACTCGTCTACATCTTTTCCTTAGGATTGCCATTCCTTTGTATCTCTGCTGCAGTGCAGCTGCTGGTACATGTTGTTCTGAGTTGTACAGTACCCTCTGTCCATCATATAGGAACAGAATGAGGCATCTAAAAACAGTTTCTGAAGTGTCTTGTTGTTCTTTTTACCAGGACAGAAGCTGGGTGCTGTCATGATGTACTTTGATAAATGCTGGTCAGAGAAAGGGTTTTTTAAAATCCATTGGTAATGTGACGTATTGCTGTCTCAGTTTCCAAATCACAAGTCCTTTGGTTGCTAATAAAACTGGTGCTTCTGGTTTTTCATAATTATTAAGTCTTAGAGATCAGAGTGAAGGTCAACCCTGTTCAGTATTATCAATAATGGAAAGGTCTGTGGAAGAATGGTGTTGGCGCAGATGCTTGCCTCCCAGCCTTCAGTGGTTTCAGGTATAGTGGTCTGGAACTTGGTAAACACCATGGCTGCACCTTGGTGTCAGCCCTGTAATGTGAGAAAATTAATGTTTTCATTATAGAAGTGTTTTCCTAGCAACTGTGTAGCTCTAGAGATTGCACATTGGTGACTGGGACTCAGTCATATCTCTGAAGGGTTGGGAGCCTGTTGTGACTGTAGTGCCAGTTTAGGCTGCATTGCTGAGGTCAGGCTGTGGATATAAATTTTTTACCAGCCTGGCTGGGGTGGAATGATCCCGGGTTTGATCAGTCCTAATCCTATCAGTCCTATAAACCAGTGCATTTGATTACCTTATACTGATGCAATTCAACCCCCAAAGAGGCATAGCAGAGCTTCTACTAGTACATCCCAAGTGCTTATGAAATACATCCATCGCTCTGCCTGCCAGCCAGCCAGTGTTTCAGAAAGGCTGGGTGGCAGTGCTGTGCAGCCTTAGCCCTCACAGGGAGGTCGTCCTGTCCATTCTCCTTGCAGCAGCCTCCTTGCCCCTGCTCTAGCCCTTCTCTCATCACTTGTGCCAGCACAGCTCATGAGACCATCTGAACACACATGCAGACACCTAGGTGAGCAGAGAGCACAGCTGGAAGGTTGGGTGGCATTTGGATCTGCCCCTCAAGGGAGAGGAGTTGCCGTCAGGGTGGAGCGGACAGGAGAGCATGCCTTGGAACACAGGCTGGCCTGCTGGGAGCCCAGCTTTGTGCTAGCAGGGCAGTGCTGATGGCTGCCAAGCCATTCTGTGCAGCCTGGCATAAACTGCTACTGCAGCTGCTCCTTGCTGCCTTGCCCCGGGGAAACCCAAGCCTTTGAGAGTCCCTTTGGCCACTGTTGCAACTCCCAGTGAATAAACAAGGGCATAAACCTGGTGTGCTGGAGTACATCTTGGACGTGAGGCTGAAGGTGTGGAAAGACCTGGTGGAGAGCTCAAGGGCATGTCCAGGTGGTCTCTGGGGAAAAGGGGCATGAGGATGTCGCTGCAGTCCCCAGTGGCTGCTCCCAGGCTGTGGCTGGCTCTTCTTCCAGCTAGTTTATGGGCCTGCAATGTTTGATGGGTTAATGATGTGACTTACATTTAACAGTGAGCTGGCACTGAAAAGGAAAGCTTTTTTATTTGGAAGGTGCTGTGAGGGCAGAGTTGAGGAGAGAGGTAAGACACGTCCAGGTGGGAAATGAAGAAGCAGGATTGACCATACCTTCAGCCTCTCTAGAAATCACGCAAGATGTGCTTCCTCTTTCTTTGGAAAATGGAATTTCAGTTCTATGAGCGTCTGCCTGTCTTGTAGTGTATGCAAGGGCCACTGTATGCAGCTGTCAAGCCCAAGAAGATTTTGTTACTATGTGAGACAAGCAATGGAGCAAAAAAGAAGAATTCTGATATAAATGATAGTGAACCATCATATGCTCCAGAGGTGAGCTCTGTGTATTGCTCACATCATGGAATCATAGAAGCACAGAATAATTTGGGTTGGAAGCGACCTTAAAGATCATCTAGTTCCAACGTACCTGCCACCTTTCTCTAGAGCAGGTTGTTAACAGACTGTGACTTCCTGGGGCTCTTCTTGCTTCCTTCAGCTGAATTTTGCAACCTGCATTTGCTTTTCATGTCAGATACTTTAGATATATCTGACCTTTAGATAGTCACCTCTCCAGTCAGCGATAAACCCTGTGTTGGGAAAACATAAAACAAGCAAAAGAAAGCTCTGGTATTTACTATCAGGTAAATGTTTTCTCTTCCTCCTCCTGGTTTAAACTAGGAAGACTTTTGTGCTCTGTGATTTTGAATCCTTTGATGAAGGCACGCATTTGTCAAGGCAGTGGGTGGTTGACCTCTGTAATTGCTCAGTGCTAGGTAGCTGAGACCCAATTTCAAACAGAGCAAGTTGATTAGCTCTTTGCCAAGATCAAGTGCTTAACAAGAAGAACTGCCTTCCAATGACTGGCTTTCAAAGTGCAAATCTGAATGAGACTTGAAACATTGTACTGACCCTCTGAGTAATACATCTGAAACATAATTTTCTTATGGCTGCCTGGATTTTCACCTTAAAACTACTTAGAACAAGATCATTTAATGTGGGATATGTAACTTGCTCTGAATATTTATGATTTTCTGATTATATTGTATTATTATTTACTTATTTATCTATATTGTAATTATTATTAGTTAATAAAAGAACACCAAATGCCTGACTTTCTTTGGGACTGACTTCCAAAATATTGTTGGTAAGACAGGAGCGTCCATTAAAAAAAACGTGAAAATTTTGTCTCCAAAAGAGACACAGTAAAATAAGGCCGTGGTTATATTTAAAGATTTATAATAATTTGCAAATATAGTTTGGATTAATTTATCGCTTCTTCCTCTGTTATTGGTGCCTGCTTTTATTTGCTGCAAGTTTTGGGCATCTCCTATAATTTATTCTGCAATTTGGGCTGTTTTGCATCAATTAAAATCTTTAGAAGATGTATTGCTGTATCTTTATGTATGACTAACTTGTTCAATAATCCATATCTTATGCTGATCATTGAATTTGTTTTATAAGAGATGATATACAGTATTATGTTGTATACAGTGCCAAAGTAATCCAAATGTCAGCTTTTAGCAAGGTGGCTGCCATCAGCCATAAGCACAGATCCTTTCATTATTTGTATGGGTCACAGGAATGAAAGAGTCAGATCGAAACTTTGTCAACAATCACCATGCTTCTAGAACAGTGGGTTTTGGAGTGGTCTGCTTTAGGTGGAAGGAATTACATGCCATGTCACAGAGACTTTTTTGCATTTCCAGTTGGGGAGACCTGTTTTTAAGCAACTCACAGATATCTAGTGCCAGTATAAGATTTCTAGCAATGTCTGTGCGACCTGTTTCAACGATAGAGACGAGGAATATAAATTGCGATTTGAGATTTCTTGTGTTTACCTTTTGCAAAAGCCTGGGCTGCTGGCAGCAGGGTTGAGATAAGGTCTTGTGTGTCCTTCCCCACCTAGTCCAGTGCCATGGGCTCTGCAGAGGGACAGGTCTGCTCAGCTCCTCCAGCTGCAAACCAGGAGCACCTGCATTCTGAGCTGGATTTGCTCTTGGAGCAGTGCTCTTTGATATGTTTTTCTAAAACATTGTATGTTAAGAAATAGCAGAAAGGCTTACTTGATTAGTTAATAAACTTAAAAAGTAGAAAGTAATAAACTAATTAAAGGTCTAATATTCCAGACTAAGCCAAGATTTCCATCAGTTCGTTGTTCTCTGTGACCCAGGAGTTAAGCTGGAGCTTTTTTCAAAAGGAGGGTTTTGGTTTTAGTATTTCCTGCATTTTGTTGTCATAACCCCACAGGTATTTGTTGTGTTGTGTGGTCTACTCTGGATCAGAAGCACCACACTGGAAAGCCCATTAAAGTCAAAGGGTTTTTGTTTTTTTGGCTGAGCTTGGGTTCAAAATAATGGAAACAGTTTTATGAGCCTTTGATGCAAGACCCTAATCCAGAAAATCACTTAAGCATACCTACTTAGCTTTTAAGTACAGTTGATTAACTGTGAAAGAAAATGCTATAGCACTCTGTGGAGTGAAGATCGAATTTATATATTTTTGAGAAGCTAACACGCTACATTTGTTCTGAGGAAATAAACCCTAAAATCTCTCTTCAGAATGACCGAAGAGTTATTAGAAGTTCTGTTATCCCTCTTTGACTTGGGTGTTCATTTATCCTCCAAGCACAGGTGACTTCTGTTAGTGTTTGTACTGTATTTGTAAACACCTAAAAATATGTTTTCAGTGGATGAGTTCAAACTTGTAACTAGGAAATAATCGCAGAAATTCTGCTGTGACCTGAAATTATATACTGTCTTTAAAAGCTTCCCAGTGCTACTGAACCTGCAGTCTGTCTGCAAAGGCAGTCTGAGATTAGCTGATAGTTGTTTTATGATTGGCCATGGTGGATAGGTGAACAGTGTTCACTGTTCACATTTCATTCAAATGATATTATTTGCACAGTATTTTTGAAGTCTTGGTGAAATTTAGTGATGAAAGTTTTCTAGTGAATTCAATTGCTTATAGTTGTGTATTTCAACAGATGTGCAGAATCTTGAACACTGGGGCATAGAGGCAGATAAGAAAGACTGGAAAAACAAAAGCTGCCGGTTAGTAACAGATGTACCGTTGTATTGTAGTGATGGAGATCAGAGGAACCATGGCATGTCTGTGTTACAGAGACAGGTGGTTGTCCTATGACAGGGTAGCCTGAACACAAGGAAATTCTGGAAGATCTGAGAGGCCACTGAAAACCCCTCATGGGTTCGTATTTTACTGCACATGACCCTGGAGTTGCGCAATGTTATTCTATCCTACATGGATCCAGAGTGGTGGTGTTCTTTTAGCAATCAGTTGTTATATTACTTCATACCACCAGCATGCATGGAGTGGATGCTGAACTGCAAAGTCCCTGCTCCGAACAGCTTATGTGAGACAGCCTGTTAAGTTGGAAATCTCTTTAATGCTGGCAGTAATTTAACCAGCTGGTAATGAAGCCGTGTAGAGTTTCCAGGGCTAAGTGTTCAAGAGATACCAGTGTGCTTAAACCCCAAGCTCTTGAGAAATAGTCTTGAGTGCTAGCTTAAAGGAACTCTGGCTGCATTTCAGGTATCTAATGTTATTGCGAGTGACTTGCTGTGTGCGAAGTTAATCTTGAAAGGGTTTAAGATGTTTTAGGACACTCTGCTTGCAGTGGATTCTTGCACTAGCTGTAATACTGGGAAGTTGTTTCCCTCCTCTGATGTATTTGAATAAAAGTTGGTCACAGACTGCACCGTGCTGACTTCTCACAGACATGCTTTCACCTGAAAGTAGCACCTCCCTCCTTCACAGGCGCTAAAAGTCAGTTTGGATCTTTCAGGTGTTTCTGATTATTGACATCATCAGTAAGGTCCTTACAGGTACTGTATACTTGAGATCTGAGGCAATTCTACTAGCCCCAGGATCATCTGTTGCTTTTTTGAAGAGTGTTTGCTTTCATCTAATAATTTTGAGGGTAAGAAAAGGTTGTATAAAAGTTGCATATGATGCATAACTTTTTTTTTTTCCTAAAATTTTGACAAACCTGTTCAATAATGCAGAAACACTGGCCCTAGTAGTTAAGATCTTTTAGAAAACCCCAGTTCTTTGGAAGTGACACTGTATGCTGGTTCCACTAAACACACAGTGTACGCAGAGCTGAGGTATGGTGCTTGACAGAACTTCGCAACTCCTGAAGTACTGTTTTGGCTAAGACACTGTGTTTCTCTGTTATCAGTACGAATTTGTTGCAGTTTCAGTAAGCTGCTTACAACTAGATTGTTCTGCCTAGTTTCCAGCACAACTGTACTTTGCCTAAATGAACTAACCTGTTATGTAAACTGGCTAGTCATTGTGTGATTTCTATTTATTTGCACCTGTCTGGAGCTACAATGTGTCATTAAAGGCAATTGCTGCTGTTTTGTCCAAAAATGGATCGTATTGCAATAATGGATGGAATTATTACGCCAGAGAGATGTGTGCCTTTTAATTTTCTTTTGCAGGGAATTGAACAGTGCTCAGAGGAGAATGGACACTGTTTCATCAGAAAATACGTATATCTGTGCCTTTCACCCTAAAGTGCTCATAAGTACAGCTAAAGATCCTGAAAAATTGTTATTTAGTATTAACAGTGTAACCTAGTTTTCCTGAGTTTGGTACTTGACCAGTGAACAGAGCTTATTGTCTGGTCTTGAAGGAGCTGAATGTTCCTTGCAGTTCTCGGTCTAGTAAAGCTAATTTCAGAGCAGGAAGGGTGTACATTAACCCCCGGGGTAACAGTGTTTATTTGTCACAATGCATTTAACAGGCTTTGGCTTTGGCAAGCCTTTGCAGGAATGGTGGTGAAGGGGTGTGTGGGCTCAGGCAGAAGAAAGCAGAAGCAAAAACGGAAGCATTCAAGGGTTTTTGCTGCATGTGTGGGTGGTGAAATCAGTGAGGGGAGCAGTAGAGCAGGGGATCACAGGGCTACGTTGCCCTGTCCCTGGAGGCTGGTGAGCCGAGCTCTGCGTACCTGCCCGGCCACCCCAATGAGATGGTGGCACAGTCACGCTCCTTGCTGATAGCACCCCTGCATTTTGATGGACCCCTGTGCTAGGCTGGGGTTTTAGGATTTGTCTGCTCTCACTGCTCATCAAAAAGGATTTGAAAGAAATGAGTGGTGCATATGTTTCCCTGTATTTTACACTCTGATCTCTTTCTTTACTTCTGGGAACTTTAATTTTTGAGCATTTTGACCAGACAGTGTCCCTTTAATACCATATTATGCAAGGATCTCAGGCATTAAAGATATTGGAAAAGTGATTAAAAGCAATTTTCTAAAAACTACTCATGTGCCTTTAATTTCAGAGCCAAACTCTTGCCACTCCATTGACTAAATCAGTCTAGAAATCTCCAAAGCCTCTTCTGTGGCAGAGAATTATAAGCAGCAATCCTAATCCTCAGACTGGTGAGAAAAGAGAAGCCAAAACTCCCAAACAAAGGTCTCAGGACTTCCTTAGAGGAAAATCAGAAGGAAAGCTGCAATATAAACTTGGCTTCAGGTCTTTGGTATATCAGAACAGAAATTTTCCTGTCAGAAGGAACATGTAGTTGTATTTTTGTGTCCTTTAGGATTTGGTGGTGAAAAGGATACAAGTTGATGATGGCTGAGGTGTATGTACCTCACTGTAGTGACAGGAAACCTTTTAATTTGTTGTTGAAATTTAGTTAAATGATGACAGTTTCAGAATGTTAGTCAGAGTTTTGTGAAAGGAGATGTATGTGTTACAGAACTCTTTCACAAAACTAAGAACCAAGAGCTAGACTGCAAGGGTCTGCTATTCAGAAGCCTCCTCTTTTCAGTTTTTACTTCCCCAGCCCTCAAGTCATGGATGACTGTAAAAAAGCATGAAGTTTTAAACCTGTTTTCCTGATGTTAAAATCAGTCTAAAAGCCTAAGTAAAGCCTTACGTTAAGAAATTAAGGTTCTGCTGTAAATTTTACATACTAAGTGAAGTATACCTATATAAAATTAAGAATAATTCCTTAATTAAGTCCCAGAGATTTCAAAGTTCAGCATCCAGCAGTTACTGTTCCTTTCAGGGAATTTGACCCTGACAGACCTGAAGAGAAAGGTTCAAAGATTTCCAGTGAGATTTTTTGACAAAAATCTGTGTGCCATAGTGACTGTTCAGTTTGCTGAGCTGTAACAGGCGTTACTGACACAGCCCACCAGGAGGCCAGTGGACAAAGCCCACCTGCCATACACCCTGAGCGCTAGGTCTAGGTCCCTGCTTTTGCATTTCACTCCAGTCCTAGTTCAGCAAAATATAACCAAATGCATCTATTCTTGGCTCTGTGAAGAACAGTAAAAGAAGGACTCAACCATCTCTTTCAGGTAAAATAAAAATCTTGCCTTTTTTGACACAGCTTTAGTAAGACTGCAGTTTGCTAGCTTTCTGGCAGAAGGAGAGTGCAATTCTTAAAGCAATTTTGATTCATCCTTGCCGCTTTCTCTGTTGTACATGTGTTTGACAAAACATCTAAATAATTTTCATGGTGGCAATAAATTTAAATATTGATCTTCCTGGGGAATTCTGTAAAGCTTTGAGGTGAAGGGCTAGGGACTGTTCAGAGCTGTAGTTTCAGCTTGTAGTCTTACATCTAACATGATGGGTGTTCTAAGTTATCTGTAAACAGCCATATTATCATTACAGCACAATTTTTGACATCATGTTCCAAAGTTCAGGAATGCATTTGTATTTGAAATGTCTTTTTAGCCCCCCAAATCTTGGATCGAAGAGGTCTTCAGTAAAAGAGAATGTGCACACATTATTCCCAGCTCAAAAGATCCACACAGGTAAAACAATGAATTTCTCTTTTTTTCTGTTACATTTAAAAATAATCAGAATAATTTTCTATGGGCATTGCACTTGGCTTAGATGATGTTTTTTAGTGTCTCAGTCAGTGATTGCTGGCCTATGGGTTTTCCTGGATCCCATCACCCGTATGTTTTAAATGAAACTGTTTATTTGAACAGGAAATTGGCAGCAATTAACCTTACTATGCTTCTTAGGTTTGTTGCTCTCAGCCCAGTAACCAAAACAGGAATGATATCCATTTAAGAGATTGAGTTACATGGAGTTACTGCTGCACCATGTTTTCTCTTCCTCAGAATAATTACTGCTGCTGATCACAGTCTTCTGGTACAGAAGTTTCTGCTCATACTGTATGAGCAGAATAGGTAGGTGTAGAGTATGAAAAGAGTAAGGAATAGATCAAATCCTCAACCTGTGCTTTAGGACCAGAAAGCAAACGTAACTCAGCATTACAGATTATGTATCTAGTGGATGGTGTTGCCTAGATAAATTTGAAGAGATCACGTTCTGAGAATGTAAACTTGTAATTTTGATCGTATGGTTTTGAACACATGGATAGTGTAGCATACATAAGATAGAGAACTCATCTATAAAATGCAGATTTGACATACAGTCTTGAGTTGTGAAATGCCAAACAAATCACTGAAGTTATCCAGTACATTTTCCAGGGGTTGGTGCCAGAGATGACAGCCTGTATTGTTGATGAAAATTCTTTCACAGTTGAACTGGTACTGTAAAAATAGCATTACAGCTGTCTTATTTTATGCAAATGTATTAATTATCCACCTTTTATTACAGATGTCCTGCAGGATGCCAGGTGTGCCAGAATTTGATCAGGTAAGAGTGCATAAATACGTATGTACGATTTTTACAGTGACCTAGTAATAGGCAGTCTTAGTCAAGGAAGCAAAGACAAGAGAAATATCCGTCCTCTTTTATGGTCAGAGCAGCATTTCTAGAAGTGTGCTGGAGAATGCTTAGCATAAATATAAGTAGAATAAGTTGTGTGATAGCCTTTGATTTATTTGCAACAGAAAATTCAACCCAAACACCTTCTGTGGATGTTTTTGTTTTAATCTCCTCCTGAGGAACGAAAGGCAGAAATGTGTCTTTAAATGAGAGACAACTCCAGCTACATCCTGGATTGTATGAAGGAGAGTGAGTCAATAGCAATAGAGAACCATGAGAAGTATGGGAAAAAAAATGAAAGGAGAAGAAAAAGGGTAAAAGAAACATCCCTGATAACAGGTTTTTTGAAGATTTTCATATTCTCTCCTGAGCGGATTCTGACTTCCTGCTTTTGGGAAGGCAAACAACAAAAATTACATTGTTTTGGTGCTTTTAAATTGTGCTTTCTCCAGGTGAATTGTGTTTTGTGACCTGTATTAATTAGTTGTTTTCAATCCAATATTTGTCGTTCAGATGGTATTACCAAACATATTTTGGTACTGTATATTTATGATAATACATTATCAGTTGTTGGAACAAAAAGTTCAACTTCCATTTGTTTTGTGTTAAAGGCATCTGAAGGCTGAGGCAATAACCGACGAGTAGCAAGCTGGTGTCAATAGTCCCAGAACCTGTGTTAACACAAGTATCTGCCTTTTCGTTACGCTTCACATTTTATTTGGCTTCTAAGATTTACAAGAGTTATGTTTTACAAAGAGTGAATAGATTACTTCTGGACTCAGATCACCGTAAAGGGCTTAAATGCAGAATGGTGCTGGTGTTGTAGGGGAAATGATTTGCGTTTCTGTTCAGAAAGTGTCAGCTCCCTCTAAAAGAATGGTCTCACGCATATTATTCTTCAGAGCAGAAGAATAGATATTCAAAGATTTTTGCAGGGCTTCTGAGAGAAGAAATGCAGGGGGCATTTTAATGCTTCCTGCTGACCTGCATATACTCAGCTAGGTATCGCAACTGAAGTTACATTGTCCTTCAAAATACAGTGGTTTAATTTCATCTAAATCAAGACTACAACAGTTCTGTGGTTCTCCCCCTCTCCACTCACAGAGTGACCATGTTGTTAATCGGTCTGGGAAGATCATCAGGACAAAAATTAACCCACAGAAGTAGAAAACCAAACCAAGATTAGCTTCCACCAAATAAACCTCCTAGTCAAGCACAGTTTATCTGCATAAATGTGAATACGACGCTAGGAGAGGGAAGAAGAGAAACAGGAAATCTGCACTCTAGTGGATGGGTTTGCTTTTTTCTTTCACCTTTCTCCGTCAAGACATCCTGTACTTTTGTGTGTCTTTTATCTTGCAGTTGTTTCTTTCAGTTTTTGCTGAGCATTTTCATGCTGTTTAGATTACTATGAATCCAGTTTGTTGGTCTGTCTACGTTTGCAGAATGTGTGCGAGTGTCTAATATTCATTTCAGTCAGCCCTTATCTTTCAAGTATATTTTTCCAAGTGTTAACTGTTCTTGTCTTCTTGAGTATCTCAAGGTGTACAGACAGCTTTGTTCTAGGAGAATTTTTCTGTTCCTAACAAGGACAAATAATTTCCATATGATTGTTGTGGCTGGTTATATTGTATATATTAGATCAGCAATGAAACAGGTTTTTGGCCTCCTGAGTTCTGTAGTTTTCCACAACAGTCCAAAAATCATGTGGATATACTTGATGCCTACTATATTTTGACCTAGTATTTATTGTAGGCAAATGAAATCTCTTAATGATTTCTTTTGTAGAGAACTTCCAAGGTTTGCAAACAGTTTGTGAATGGAAACAGATTGTGAATGGGTTATGCAACTAATTTGCTAATTCTAAGTAGAATTACTCCATTTAGAAATTTCTAATCAAATTTGAGTAACTTAGCAGCACCTTTGTCCGTGCTCCCCTGGTAAGTTGAAATGGGTCTCTGTCTACCGTTCTGTGCAGAACTCACGGAAACATCCCACGCAGCAGTTAGACTGATCTCTCTCTACGAGTATTCAGAAGTGTGGTGTCAAATTCCTGCATGCTTATACATCTGAGATGTTCTTGCAACTTGTCTACATGTCTCACCTTTTAGGCATAGTTTTTAGACACAGCTTCTAAATCGCTGCTTGCTAGGACACTGGATATTGTGGTCTGACTCCTACATTTATTTTTACTTCAGTGTCAACCCTTTGAGTTTTCCCTTGTTGCTCAAAGTGTGACTTTTCTAGTAGCCTGCTTTTGTGTTAGTGATGATGTCCCCACGTTCTCCAGCAGCTTGGTGAGCCTTTGAGGCAAAAAAGACAAAGTCATTGCAAAGATGCTTTGTATCAATGCATATCCTATATCCACAGGATCACAGAGTAACTCAGGCTGTCAGGGACATGTTCTTCAGTATGCTCAGCCAGGGGGTTCAGAGTAGGGTGCTTCACCCAGCTGTGTGAAACACCCAAGAATGGAGAGAACCCACCCTGCCCAGGTCCTGACTCCACTGCTGGGTTGTCCTCCTGGAAAAAAGTCTTCTTGTTTCCAGCCTCAGACTCTCATATTTCAGCTGTGCTGCTGCCTCTCACCCTTCTGCCATGCATCACTGAAGAGCCCATCTACATCTTCTGTATCCTGTGCTGGGTGTGTTGTTGGAGTACCTGAGGCCACCTCTTGTCCCAGCTGAACCATCTCCTGTCCAAAGGCCTCTTCTCAGAGACCCAGGGCTCCAGCTCCACCATCTGTCACCAGAATAGTCGCTCTGCCCCTGAAGTCTCTCCAGTTTGCTGGTGTCTCTTCTGTGCTGGGGACTGAAGCCGGAGGTGGTACCCAGACAGGGGCTGACCAGCACCAAGCAGAGGGGCAGACCCTGCTGTCCCCTGTCTCTTGGGCCATGTCCTGCTCACACCACCCCAGGCACCTCATTGCTGCCCAGGCACATGGATGACCCTGGCTCAGCCCACCAACACCCAGGACCATGTCCCAGAGGTGCCTTACCCACCCCCTCAGGGCTCCATATTCCCTCCATCCCTTTTTCCAGGTTGCTGGTGGACAGGCTGAACAGGAGTGACCCTGTACAGACCCTGAGGAAGCCTGCTTGATACTGGCCCACCACCCAAACAGGTCCTCACCTGCCAGCACATCATCCCTCCCACACTGTAATGCCACAGCCTAGCTACAGAAGCCTGGCTAGAGCAAAGGTGCTCTCCTCTCATCCCCACCATTATGTTGCAGAAGGCAGTGAGGTGGGTCAGGCGTGACTGACCCTTGGCGAATCCTTGCTTATTGCTTCCTGTCACTATCTTCTCCTTCATGTGCTCAGATGCGGGCTCCAGGAGGTCTCTGTCCTTGATTTTACCTCAGACTTATGGCCAGATGACCAACCTGTTGTTGCTCAGGGTGGCTTTTGCCCGTTTTTGAAGGCAGGCATGACATTTGCCTTTCTCCAGTTACTGGGGACATGCCTGATCTTCACAGCCTTGGAAAGTGGCTGTATGAGGCCATCAGCCACCTCTCTCAGCACCCTGGGGTGCAGCCTGACAGGTCCCAAGGACTTCTGTGTGAATCAAGTGCTCCTGTGCTATTCTGACTCAAACATCAGCTCAGCCTGCTAGTTCCACTCCTCCTTGAGCCCTGTCTCCAAGTGCATGAGAGGCTTCCTTCTCCAGTTTGCTTTCGCAGAGCATTGAATCAGTTAAATGTATTTTGCCTAGGTTGAAAAAATGGAGTGCAAACCTAATTTCACAGCTTCTGGGTATCGAGAAATGCCTTATTAAAGCAGCTCGCTTCCTGCGTTTCCTTCAGGTTGTTCTGCGGTTTGGTTTTGGTTGGTTGGTTAGCTGGTTGGTTTTTAAAAATCTGTTTCTTTGTCACCATCATTTAGTTCTCACTCATCTCCACTGAAAACTCTCTCTTCTGGAATGCACATCTCCAGAGTTTTGCAGATGTTTACATCTAACCTGCCCCTAAATGCACAAGTAGTACAGCTGAGGCCCGAGGCAGTCGTTGCGTTTGGGTTGTTGAAGGATGTTTGGTTTCTTAAAAGAGGAAAAGTGAAGAATTTATCTCCATTTCCCAGGATGTATTAACTTCTGAAATGTCTAAAGGAGACCTGGACTGTCAGCTGTCACTATAAATTACCCTGAAGTTAATCCTGTAGAAGAGACTGAAGCCTGTTGAAGCCTGTAGAAGAGTAATGATTGAATTTGGAATCTGGGTTATTATTCCAGATGCAAGCCTTTAATGCTGACTGAGTTTCTGGTATCTTTCTGTCCTGTTCCTGGCTAGGACAGGGTTAATTATTTGCAGAAGCCAGCAGGGGCCCTGGCTAGGACCCAGAGGTTGTTCTCTACAGCCTCAGGTCATTGCCAAAGCTGGTGGGAAGGGAATCTCTTCTGGGGAGGAGAGGTCCCTTCTGGGTCAAGGTAGTGTGGTCTTGTCTATTGTCAGGGGCTTTCTGTGTGAATCGTTCATTTTTTGTGCCCTTTGTCATCAGTTTGTTGTTGTTACTGTTCATTTCCTTATCTCATTGCTGTTTCCAATAAACTGTTCTTATCTCAACCCGTGATCTTTACCTTTTGTGCCTTCAGTTCTCCTCTCCAGCCCCAGCACGGGCAAGGACAAGGGGAGGAGGAGTGAGCGAATGGAGCATGGTTTGACATGTTCCAGTGCGAGCACTAAGCTGGGGAGTACCATTCCTAAACCATGACAGCCTTATTTGGTACCTAATGTGCGGCAGGAAGAGCTGAGGTAACAACAGGTCTGGCCAGAGCCGGTTGGAAACAAATTTGATCTAAGTATTTGTTGCAACAGGTATGGAGCCACTGGTCACGAAGTTACTAGGTCTGTTCATGTGGGTGTGGTAGCTAACCCTGTGTATATCACTGTGCACTCCTTACAATGTTCTTTCCCTAACTACGGGGAAGAATCAGGATTGCTTTGTTGCTCTACTGTGTGATATCAGCTTATGGCATCATAACATCAAGGGCCATGAAGGTCATTTGTGAAGGGTTTTCAGTGTTGCTCTCCTAACCTTATCTTGGGTGCTGCCTTTGAGAGTCCATTAATAATCATACCGAGTCCATGGGGAGAACAAGGGAGGATGATTTTCCCCAGCTTTTCACCCCCTTTTCCTCCTTCAGGCCTGTCGCAACAGCTTTTGAGAATCTTGAATTTCTTTTGGATGTTGAGGAAACCATGTTCTTGTTGCTAATTCTGCCAGGTCCCTCAACGTGGTCCACACCATGGTTATAGTCCAGAGAGAGATTTCCATGGGGGGTTGCTCAGAGTTCTGCCCCAGTGATGGACGGTCATGACTGGCATGGAATGTGGGAGGACATGGGCCAATATTTTGAAGACTTCTTCAGTGATTTGGAAGTTCAGCCCTGAATAACTACTAGACCTTGTTAAAATGATAAAATATATCATGGAAAAATGCTGTGGCCGTTCCAGAGAGGTGTAACATTATGCAGTGTGCTGGGCTTTGACTGCTCCTCAATTGGACACTGCTCAATACTAGAAAGTGCCCTCAGGGGGAAGGACAAGGAAAGCAAAGCAAGAGGCACCGTGGCCTCTCAAACTGCAGCTGAACCAGAGGATCAACCAGGGCCAGTAGCGGTTGCCCCTACAGAAGAAGAAATCCAAGACCAAATCAGTTCACTTAGTAAGGGTTGAAGAGGAAGTAGGGCCCTCACAACAGGAGGAAGAGGCAGGGCCAGAGTTAATCTCCCGATCCCTATCCGTGAGCTGTGCTGTGAGGTATGTGAAAAGATTTCAGCTGCCAGTCAGGTGACTTGGCTTCTCTGACGCTCGGATATTGTGGCCCATGATACGAAACTAGATGGTAGTGAAACCTAGCAGCTGGGATCCCTGTTGGCATCGCCAAGGGGTTTGGGAAGAGGACAGAAACTCTCAGCCTGACTCCTGTCAAGTGTGAGAGAAAGGTACTCTCTCAAGGATGACCCAGGACCTCACCTAGGCAGATGGGACACCATGGAGAAAGGTATCCAGTACCTGAGAGAATTAGCACATCATCATCTCACACCAACTCACTGGCACTGATGTCCAAGAAAGAAGGAGAACAAACAGTGCTTTAGGTGGCTACCAGATTCCAGCAATATGAAGATGATTTTTTTGTTCCCTATCGACTTGTGCCTTGGCTGTGGAAAGACTGCCCAAGACTGCAAACAGATTCAAAATGCTCAAGCAAGGTAGAGAGGAAATGTCCCATGCCCCTCCAGTATGGACCAGAGTCTCTGCTACTGGGAGCAAGTGGCCCCCTTCTAGAGAGAGAGGGTACACACCATGAGGTAACCTGTGGTTTTTGTTGTGTGACCATGGAGAGGACGTGTGGAAGTGGAATGGAAAATCCTCATGAAGACTGCTTTTGCCATAACACAGAGTAAGGTCAAGAGACCTGCCCAGGAAATTCAGTTTTTAGGATTAAAATGGCAGAATGGATGTTGTCAGATTCCAATGGATGCGGTCAACATATTAGCAGCTGTGATACCAATCAACCAGCAAGAAAGAAACACAGGCTGTCCTGTGCACTGTGGGTTCTTGAAGGATGTGTATTCAGGATTACAGTCAGGTTGAAAGTCCTCTCTATCAAGCGACCTGGAAGAAGAATGAATTTAAGTGGGGCCCTGAACAACAAGCTTTTGAACAAATCAAACAGGAGATTGTTCATGCAGTAGCCCTTGCTCAGTCACGACAGGACAAGACGTGAAAAATGTGCTCTACATTCCAGATGGGGACAATGGTCCTTTCTGGAGTCTCTGGCAAAATGTACTTGGGGAGGCTCAAGGATGACCCCTGGGGTTCTGGAGTCAGGGATATTCTCCATTGAGGAATGGTACTCCCCAGTTCAGTGCCCCCAGCAAGATTCTCCAAAACCACATGCCTCTCTCTCGCTCTCCATCTTCCCCTCCCCCTTTCCACTGCAGTGGGGTGAAGCTGAGAATTGGAGACACAAAAGGCAGAAGATCATGGTTTGAGATAAGAACAATTTACCAGAAACAGCAGTGTGATAGAAGAAAGCAAACAGTAACAGCAACAATATTAATTAAAAAAGTGTACCCCCCCAAAAAAGAAGAGTGATTCACATGCAAAAATGCTCACTGCAGAGCTTGTGACCCAAGCAGGGCCAACCTAAGCCCTCCAGCCCTCTTGGGACTGGCACCACCCAAACCTGTCTCCGGCTGGAAACCAGCTTCCTCTACTGCATTTATTCAACCAGAAATAATCCCTTCTCCCTGTAAAAGAGAGAGAGACCCTTACTCCCTGCCTCCAGCAATGATATGAGGTGGTAAAGAATAACATCAGGGCCCTAGCCATGTCCCATCCCAGCTAGTGCAAAAAATTAACCCTGGCCTGGACAAAACCAGGACAGGGATACAAATGATCTGAGGCCTGCTACATCCCAACTGCAAAAGAGATCCTGGCATCTTATGAAGAGGTTTGAGCTGCTTCAGTGATTGGCATCAAGGCACAGCTCCTCCTGGCACCCCGACTGACAGCGCTGGGCTGAATGTTCAAAGGGAAAGTCTTTGCCACACATCATACCACTCATGCTTTATAGAGTAAGTGAAGTGTGCTGATGACACAGGGAGCTTGAACGGGAAACCCCAGATGCCCAGGAATCAGGAACTGGCTCAAAGACAAAAATTTCAGATTTTTGTCAGAAAAGGATAAAGAGGAGGTGACACGTCCTGAGGAGGTCCCACCATATAATCAACTACCAGAAAAAGAAAAGCAATATGGTCTTTTCACTGATGCTTCTTGCTGTACTGCAGGAACACATCAAAAAGGAGAATCTGTTGTATGGAGTCCTATGTGGCAAGTTTCAGAAGCTATTGAGGGACAAGATGGATCAAGGCAGGTTGCAGAGCTGCAAGACAGCCAGATGGCTTTAGATATCATTGAACAAGAGAAATGGCCAGTGGTCTGTCTCTACACTGACTTATGAATGGTAGCAAATGCTCTGGGTGTGGCTGGACCAGCGGAGAAAGAAAAATAAGCAGCACAAAGGTAAACCCATCTGGGCGGCTGAACCGTGGAAAGACATCACTGCTTAAGTAGATAAGCTGGCTGTAAAAGCACAATATGTAGAGGCACACGGACCTGTAAGCTGGGCTACTGAAGAACATCACAACAACGAACAGGTGGATCAGGCTGCCAAGATTGAAGTGTCTCAGGTGGACCTGGTGTGGTGGTTTGAACCTGAGTTGACGAACAGTCATTTAGACCAACAGCGCTCCTCAAAATTTACATATTTGAACCGCGTGGAGACGCGGGAACTCTCTCTTACTTCTGGCCCTCGGACAGGTAACAGGGCCTGCCCACTTGGCCCGGCGGGAGCCAGGCTGGGCCTGGCTGGGCCTGGCTGCGGAGGCCCGGCGGGGCCGGGGCCACGGCCCGAGGCTCCGTTCGGGGCGGCATGGCACCCCTTTTCCCCGGTGCGGGAAGACGAACTGAAACTTTACCCCAG
>VZTD01005405.1:375849-436523 GCA_013397725.1 Rhagologus leucostigma | reverse complement strand
CCCTTTTGAGGTACACTTGAAAATCTTGTCCGGGAAGGTTTTCCAAGTCCTTATTGTGAAACAGAGTTCACCAGGTGCGGCAGACTCTGGATGATGGTACAATATTTAGGCAATTAAAAGTATATTGTTTTAAGTCACTGTCCTTTTTGCCGTGTGATACTGATTACATGTCTTACTTTGCTTATTTTTTGCTGAATACATTACATGTATTTTCTTGCTTTTATGTTGCTTTCATATTTATAGTGACAAACGTGCATGCTATCATAACGTTTTGTAGGCAGATCATCAATCTTGATCCCCAGCAGAGCAATACCAGTCTGAAGATTTACGTGTGTGGAACCAATTTCCAAAGAAGTTTTATGTAAGAATCCACAATTGGGTGTCCAAAGGCAAGGCCTAGCTGATCTACTAGCCTAGGGGAAAAGGTACGCCATGTGTTTTATTGCCAATAGGTCTAACGTGGTTACCTGCCTGACGGGAAAAACATCAACCACCTCTGAGAAAATGAGGCCCATCCAGCCCTCGTGCCCAAGGCAAGAGCAGGAGTAGGACTGCCAAGAACATGGCTGTGACCTGAAAGCTTACAGAGGCAGCCTGCCAACAGAGACCTCATGTCCTACTGCATCTACCATCATGTTGCTGTGTTCCTGCTGACCTTCTTCAGCTATTCCCCGTTCCATGCTTCCAGAAAGACATTCGGTAACGCTAAAGTCAGCATTTTCCAGCTAATGGACTTCTTCCTGTCTAAACAGCACAGGCCCTGAGCTCCAGCCATAAGAGCTTTGGAACAGCAGCCATCTATCTCCAAGTGCAGGAGAAGCAGCTGTCTCTCAGGAGACATTGGACACTAGCTTTTTGTTTTCCTACGATGTGGATCTTTTTGTCAGTGGCATGGTTGTTTTTGATGGGTTTTTATTAATTGTAATCTGTATTCCATGTATTTTATCCTGTATCCAGCAGATGACCAGTAAAAGCCTTAACAAGATGATAGCTTTACCAGTACAGATTGGAATCAAAATCAATTACACAAAACATGGGTGCAAAGATGTTTCATTTTGTAACGCTACTCAAAATACATCACCTGAAAATCCCGCATTTCGAAATGTCTCAGCGTGGTGCAATTGGACAGTTTTAAACTACAGCAATGTTACATACTATCAAGCCCTTTCAGACAAATTTCCACGTAAATTACCTAGAAGAGTATTTTTAATTTGTGGAGATCGTGCTTGGCCCGCGTTGCCTTTATGAGCTATTAGTGGACCACGAATTATTGGCCACCTTGCCATGCTCGCCCCAAATTTAACTACGCCTTTAAATCACACACATGTAACCCATGACAAATGGTCCTTGCATTCTTTTGCAGGAGACTGCGATGACACTCTTGGTTTTTGGAACTTAGAAAACCATGTTTTAGTTTCCTTTTTTGCTCCAAGAATAGCAGCTGGGAAAGCATTGGGATTGTTAAATAAGTTAGGTTGCTGGCTTGCTAGACAGACTAATGCTACTTCATTTGCTTTGTCAGGATTGTTAACTGATGTAGATTCTATTAGACACGCTACCCTGCAAAATCGAGCAGCCATTGACTTTTTGCTGTTGGCTCATGGACATGGCTGTGAAGAATTCGATAGCATGTGCTGCATGAATCTTTCTGGCCACTCTAAATCGGTGATTGCTAAAATCAAAGAACTACAAATAAGTGTTTCAAAGTTAAAGGTAGAGAATGAGTCCAGCTGGTTCTATGCTCTGTTTGGTGATTGGCAACTTGCTAAATGGGTCAAAGACTTCCTGAAAATGGGATGTTTTATTGTGATTGTTGTCTTTGTTATTTTATTCCTTGTGCCATGTTTGTTGTCCTTTCTACAAAGGGCCCTGCAGAGGACCATAAACACTGCCTTTATGGTTGAAAAACAGAAGGGGGGAAGTGTGGGAATTAACAGCAAGTCAGCAAGCCTGTCTGGCTCCGACATCTTAGCACAATTCGTTTGTGCCCGTGAGAAACTTAGTGTCAACAGAAGCAAGAAACCTAAACAGCAGAGCTACAGCTGGTATTTTTCTGAATGCTTAGAATGCTTATGTTACCGGTAACTTATAATAGTGTATTGTAGCTAAATGATAGCCAATGAATCTATTGTAGTAGTTAAGCAACCAATGGATGAGTAACATGAATGATAAACGTGGCAAAGTCTATAAAATGTCACTGGAATTCTGAATAAAGAGCCTTCTGCTCGAAACTATTCCTGGGGTTCATCTGTGTTGAGTCTGCCTCCGTAGCGACAGATAAGGCCATGCTAGAGCCAGAAGCTGAATTTGAAATACAAGGAAGGAAATGTCACCAAGAAGGCTATATCTTTATATACATCGTGTCTTACCACCCTGCATCATTCTGGCTGTTCTTTGAATCCTCAGTGTCCCATGCACAAAAAAACTTTCCTTGCTCTCCTTCAAATCCCTTTGTGTATAGCTACATCAATCATTATAACTCTAACTGACCTAAGTAACTCAAAAATGGTACCAGAAAAAGAATCTCCATCACCAAAACAGTACTTCCATCATACCGTATCTTAAAGATCCTTAGCAAGTCTTGAGAAAAGTTTAGTACCTCAGTTAGTGATAAACTTGCAGATTCTTAGATCTTTGTCAGTGCTAGAAATCATCATTACTAGTCATAATGAGATCATAACACAGTCTGATCTTCCTGGCTTAGATTTTTCCAAAATTTGAGATGGGTTCAGGACAGTTCAGACAATGCTATCAAACACATAAAGGATATACCTGGTATATGCCCTTAAACAAACAATTCAGATCTGTAGGAAAAGTACTGACTCAGAACAGTTTTCAGTATGAGGATCTGTGTGTGTGTATACACTCAAAGGTCTTTCCCTCTCCCAGTCTTTACACATGCCCCCTACACATAATAATCTCAATTTTGTCCCTGGACTAATAGAAAGGGGAACCACTTCTATTGGAGCCTATAGCCGTGCACTTAAAGTGCCTTTATGCTAGAGGGTCTTACAAGATGCTTTTACCCATTGGTTACATACTTTGGGCTAAAGTGCTGTAAGAAAGCCCAGTCTGAGCCACTGAAGAACAACATCTGAAGTCCTCCAAAGGCTCCACCTTCCACATGGTTAATGGAAATAATCAGGCTAGTACAAAAAAACCAAACCCAATTACCAAGAGCTCCAGGAACCTCTCTCCAACTTCATTAACTGGGAGAGATTACCTCCCCTCTTACGTGTAACAAAACACTCACCCCCAGTAAATTTGTATGCACATTCCTTTGTCATTTTGGCATTTTTCATAATCTGACAGCAAGGACACATTACAGCCATTTTATAACTTTTTCTCCTCTAACTTCGTAGATCATTTGAGCACAACAGGCCCACCACGCTTTAACCTTTTCCCAGACTGCAGTTAGAAGTAAATTTATCAAAAACACTTTTCTCACATGCTTTGCCAACCAGTTACTAAATACATACTGTGTATGTAACTTGTATATAAACGTCATTACAGACATGTTGAGGGGGTCAGTGCCTGAGTCTCTCAGAGCACAGTAAGTATCACTCTAGGGATACTTAGGAGGGCATTAGTGTATTTCTATTACAGTGTTTTGCTAGCATCAGTAAAACTGCAGTGAAACTCAAAGGTACGAGATTCATGGCTTTGCTAACCCTAGAGAGACCAATTGCGTCCAAGCTTCTCATTTCTGTTCTTTTTAAATAACGGAAAATAAAAAGCACTTGGCTGACGGACTGTTCCCTGTAGTCACATGGTAATAGTGCCCATTCTTATTCTCCATTTCCCATTAATGAGGCAATGAAGCCTTTGAAGCCACCCACCCTGTGTGCAAGGTACCAAAGGCAAGCACCACCATGGCACCGATTTCAGGCTGCAGGAGGAGAAGCTCTAAGAAGGCTATTACCGTGGTGCCACCCACTGCCAGAACACTGCACACAGGATTGATTATCTGATGTGCACTGAAGTAACTTTACTGAGCCTGCTAAGAAATTATTTTGATGTGCATCTCCAAGTTGTCCTTACAGAAGTTCAGGTAAGGGTTTAAAGTGACTCTCACAGACAGAACAGTTCCTTTGCAGAGTGATAACCAATTGAAAAGGTCCCTCCTCTGTGCGTTTTGTTACAATCTTGAGCTCCCAATCATGTACCTATGAGGCCTATTAAGGCTCTTTCAAACTGAGGCCAAGCCACCATACAAGCATTCATTTTCATCACAGCTATGCATTTAAAATCCCAGAGATCTCAGATCTTTGCAGGAAGCATAAACTGATCAAGCAAGTAAACCCAAACATTAGAGGCAGTTTTCAGTAAGACTACTGTTGCAGAAGAAAGTGCTCAAATAGGATTTTGAACTCAAGTTGCATCTATTCCTGACAATACCCCAAGAGAAAATAGAACTTGATAAGTATAAAGAGCTGTGTGTGTTATATCAACATTAAAGCAGTTAAGGAAGTTGATTTTTTAGTCACCAGCACAAGTCAGTGTTAACACCTATCTGAAGCAATACAAAATTCCCAGTGCTCCTATGTCAGCACTTCATGGGTTGACACCGAGCAGGCTTGCAGCTCTGACGCCATGAATTTACATTTTCCAAAAAGAAAACAGTGCCTTTTGACTGTGAGCTCTTGGGAGTCACCAAGAGCAGGAAACTCCATCCACAGATGGAGTCTCACCACAGAAGAGAAAGTCTCAGGAATGTGCATTTCCCTTTAACCTCAGTCAGAGGAGTTGAAAGGTACATGAAATGAGGAAAGTAAAAGCCAGCTAAAACAAGTGGAACTCTTAAATGAATGTTTACAAAATTAAGCTTTGTAAAAGCAAAAGTTTTGACTTGCATTAGCTAGAAATCCTAATGAGAACAAAAAACCTGAGATGAGGTTTACTGTAGCGAACAAAAATAATTGTTAATCCTACCACTACCATCTTGTTTTCAACACCATAGCAGCACTCATCCTCATGCAGACAGACCACCAATATTCCCAAGCCTGACTCACCCCTACCTTTCCTTACACCCATTCCACCAGCCCCACAAATAACAAGTATTTGAGCTCCAAGATTAAAGTCTATCAGTATCAAGAGGCCTGTGAATCTGAAATAATCACCTTTGTAAACATTATGCAAATACTTGTTCAGTTTCCTATGAAATTCTACAAGCGTGTTTTAAATGTTTTAATGTGCATGTATACACACAAGTGTATACATGACTGTACAAAGGCCTAGGTTCTTGACCATAGCGAATATTTCAAAGTAACAAAAAAGATCTCATTTCACTCTGATAAACTTCCATAACACATATGAAGTACTAGTGTCTCTCTCCCAGTGAGATGTCCGTTTGTACATACTAAAAGTTACTACCTAAATTTATGTTAATTTAATGTCATACTCATATTGTGTCTCATACCACTGTTCTCTGGAGCCTCACATACCAATGAGTTTTTACCTGAGTGGCTGCCTACCAAGAGGCCACGTGATGGCACTGTATAACCAGTTTCAGCGCCTTAGTTACAGGCATTTTTCTGTAAAAAGTAGCCTACAGCTGCATAAGAACCCAACATACACCACCTTAGACAGCCACTGTAAAGAGCAAATAAGTTCAAAGGAAAATTGCCAGAAGAGTACCAGCTCTATGCTTACTTCACACTAGATATACAAGTCGGTTCAAACCCTTGCATGTTTAATGGATCAAGCTAGGCAGCGAGGTCAGAAGGATCTCAACCCATCACAACCACACACCCTCCAACCAGCAGGTACCAACTCCTGGATATGGGTAACAACCGTATTACAGCCTTGTTTAGGAGCTTATCCAGGCTCTACTTTACCAGCTTGTCAGATAACCTCCTTCTCAAAGCTCTATTTTACTACCTACGTCTTGGGCTCACTGAAAAAGGACAAGTACAACAGTATATAGATTAAACTAGCCTTTATTGAAATACAGAACTACATGAAATTTGAACTCAAAAGAAACTTCAGAACACACATTAAACATCATAATTTGGAGGTGGCATGTCAATGATCTCATCCAGGGTAGCAAGGAAGTCAGCAGTTGATTGTAGCAAGTCTGAAAGTCAGAAAAAAATCAAACCAGTTTCTCAAACTCAGAATGCACACTAAAGCTAGCTCTCAGTAGCTCGGCATAAACCTCTTGAATAAGCAAGGTAAGTATTGCTTCATAGTATAAGCCAATGCCACCTAACTGATCAGTTTGCAAAGCACCACAAAAGATTGCTCAGTGTACTGCTTTTCACTGGGTAGAGTTAATTTTCTTTGCAGTTGCTGGTACGGGCTATGTTTTGGATTTGTGCTGGAAGCAGTGTTGATAATTCAGGGGTGGTTTAGTTGTGTGAGCACTGCCCAGCAATAGAGTCAAGGCCTTTTCTGCTCCTCACCCCACCAGTGAGGAGAAGGCTAGGAGTGCTCAAGGATCTGGAATGAGGCACAGCCAGAACAGCTGACCCCAAGGAGCCCAGGGGATATCCCAGACCACATGGTGTCACGCTCAGCAGATAAAGCTGGGGGAAGAAGGAAGGACATTTGGAGTTACGGCACTTGTCTTCCCAAGCATGCACGCAACAGAGCCCTGCTGTTGTGGGGATGCCTGCTGATGGGAACTGAATGAATTCTTTGTTTTGCTTTTCTTAAATGCATAGCTTTTGCTTTAGTTATCAAAACGGCTTTTATCTCAAAGCATGAGTTGTTTCACTTTTTCTCTTCTGACTTCTTCTCCATCCCACAGGTGGGGAGCAAGTAAGCAGTTGTGTGGTGCTTGGTTGCAGCTGGGTTAAGCCATAAGTCAGCAGCACCACTCTGAGACCACTGCTTGAACTAGCAGGGTTGGCCAGGTACATTGAGCTTGATTACACAGCAGAAGTTGTTTGATACTGGTGCACTGCTCTGGTAGTTCAAATAGCAACAGCAATTCACTGCTACAGCCAACTGGCTTTTTGCCCAAACCACTGATGAGCACTGTGCGTACTGAAAATCATGCAAAGTTTCCACTTACTGGATTCCCATGAAATCTCTTCAATCTTCACAGGTGAAGGAACCACGTTCACACATCTGTCATATGTCCTTTCAAATACCATGAGGGGAACACCACACAGGTTGATATTGCTTAGTTTGTGTTCTTCAGGAAGATCAAAACTCTCAAAGTCTGTTTGAGAAAGAATGTAAGTGTGCAGTAGCCTGGGAAGCTGCAAACTCTTCTAGACTAAATGAAATGGGAGCCAGTCTAAAACAACACAACAGTCTCCTCTTACGGGGTATTTATTTGCAGTTACACCTTTTAGCTGTCCATGAAATCCCATACACCAACCCTGATGAAAACAGTAGACTGCCTAACAGAACTGATAACATAAAGCAGTTAGTAACTTCAGCAAGCAAAGCACATATGTTTCATCAACTCTGAAGTCTTTGGCACAGTAGCTTTCACACACCTACATCCACACAAAGAGGAAAGCTTTAAGGACACAATTTGAAGGACTGAGATAGAATATCTACAATGGGCTGGCCTAAGAACAGCTTTAGAAGTTTCATCTTCAACTATTATATTCTACAGCAGTAGGAATCTCTTCAGTTACAAATTATCTTGGCACACACTCTTCTATATTCCTTTGAATACTTATCTACTAGTCACTATTTAATGAACTAAGAAGCTAATACATGGTTATTTGGAACTTGTTTCTTGTCACCACAGTAAGAGACTATGAATAACACATCTGAGGCACAGTCATTACTATTAGAAATACCATCTCATTCTTGTTTAAGTATTTCAGAAGCAGCAAGCACCCTTATGTTTCAGAAAGGACTCAAGAGAAATGCAGTGCTGGCTTTTGTGCCACAGAAGCTTGGACAAATTCTTACAACAATGCCAACACTCATGAAAGCCTTATTGTTAATTTTAATAGTTACATCAATAGTTCTTACCTTGAGGATCCAAAGGAAACATATTTTCTATTTCTGGCCAATCTTCTTCAGCCACTGTACGGGAGCTTTCTAATCCACTCTTTTGCTTAGTCATAAAAAGAGGAAGTCACATTATTTGAGCTACTGTAGAATGTTTGTAGTGGCTTTCCTGTGCTATTCAGGTCTACAAACAAGCATACCTGTCATACTTTTCTCAGTCAGGCCTAAATTCTAATACCTTCAACACAAATAAGATGCAGATGGGCAAATGTTTCAGCTGAGTTTATGTAGTGCAGTATTCTATATGGCAGCAAGAGATGACTGCACTAGAACACGTAACTCTTAAGACGTGAATAAGACATGAGAAGTCTGGAATTAATCCAGACTTGTTTTCTCTAGGACCATCTATGTAGGTGCCCTGCTTTTAGCTAGGATAGAGTTATTTCTCTTCCTAGCAATTCTTATGAACTCATGTTTTGGATTCATGATGAAAACAGTATTGATACATACAGCTCTTTCAGCTATTGCTGAGCAGTGTTTATACAGTCCAGGCCTTCTCTGCTTCTCACACCACTAGTGAGGAGGCTTGGGATGCACAGCTAGGACAGCTGACCCCAGCTGCCCAGAGGGATATCCCATACTGCACAACATGCTCAGCAAGGACAACTGGTGGGAAAGCAGGGCTACCACTGCTCTGGGACTGGCAAGGCATTAATCAACTGGTGGCAAGGAATTGGTTTTGTTTTTCTTTGAGATTTTTACTTATTAAATTGCCTTACTCTCAGCCTATGATTTTTTTCACATTCACCCTTCCAATTCTCTTCCCCAATCCCACCAAGGAGGGAGTGAGGGAGCAGCTGTGTGGTGCTTAATTATGTCAGAGTTAAGCCACAACAGCAGGTAAATTATGGATTTCCCCTCCTCCCCAGCATAAGTGTGTTGTACTCACTTTGTTCACAGTGCAAGGCTGATTTTTCTGTTTTATCTTATCCATCTTGCTCATGACTCCTTCAGTTTTATTCACATTTCCAAGAGCCTTCCTGACAGATCGAGATGTGACCGGAGAAGTACTGATTGCTTTTTTAGGAACTGGAGTGTTAACTTGTGTTCTTTCAACTAAGACTTTTGCTGGAATGGGAGAGGAAGAAAAAGCAAACTTCAGTAAGCTTGCCTAAGTAAGTGGACATGCTGGAAAACTAGCTGTCACGGAAATAACTTATTTATAACTCATAAGTCACACTTATGACAAAAGCACAGAGTTATCTTCAATTTTATACTAACTGACGAGCTTGGAAGAATTGGTTGGGTAAGTGGATCTATGAATAGAAAACCATTACCATTAAAAGCAGTGAATAAAAAAATGTGATTTATGCCCTTCACTTGATCTCTTACTGGCTTAGGGCAGCAGATACGCACAAGATCCTGAAGGAAGCTTCAGCTGACTCTTGGGAGCACCAAGTTCACCATTCTCCTGATCAACAAAGATCAGAGTTGCCATCTTCAGATTGATAAGACTACCCTGTAGAGTCCATACAGGAAAAAGGGAAAACAATTTCTGTCACTTGTCTCACCACAACACACTTTTTAAGCAAGCCCCATCAAAAACAACAGAGCTATCACATATCGGTCTCTAGACAAGGGGACAAACCCCTACTTTCCACCATTACACAGTAGTTCAGCTAAAGACCCTCAGGTTTGAAGGCCCTATTAGTGCTCCTGCCTTGTGCTCATCACTGCCATTACACAAGCGGGCAAGCAATTCTTCATTAAAGAGGAAATTGCAGGAAAACTCAGAATCACAGTCAGTGAGGCTGGAAAAGATCTCTAAATAATCGAGTCCAACCTAAACACCACCATGCCAACCACACCATGGCACTGAGTGCCACATCCAGCCTTCCCTTAAACACCTCCAGGGACAGTGACTCCATCACCTCCCTGGGCAGCCCGTTCTAACGTTTAACCACCCCTTCTGTCAGGAATTCTTCCTAATGTCCAACCTACATCTTCCCCGGCACAGCTTGATGCCATTTTTTCTTGTCCTGTTGCTGGTTGCCTGGGAGAAAACACCAATCTCCACCTGGCTACAACCTTCTTTCAGGTGGTTATAGCGAGCGATAAGGCCCCTCCTGAGCCTCCTCTTCTCCAGGCTGAGTCCCCCCACCCCAGCCACTCCTCATCAGACTTGTGCTCCAAACCCTTCCCCAGCTTTGTTGCCTTTCTCCGGGCGAAAATCCTTTTCTTTGTACAGCTTGAGGCACAAAGCCAAAGCAAGATTTGCAGTCCCAGACCGGCCCTCACCCCCAACCCTCAGCTCACCTCAGAAAGCGACAGCAAAGAAAAGGCCAGACCCACTGACCCCAAACCACTCTCAGACGCCTCAGAATATACCAAGCACCAACGGCACCGGCTTTTAAACCGGCCCCGAGCCGCCCATTGGCCGCTTCGACTCACGCGCGGCAGCCGATTGGCTGACCGCGCCTCTCCCGCGCCGCGGTACGCAAGCTCCGGGGCGGGACGGGTGTGGAGAAGCAGCTCCCCCCCGGAAGTGAGCGGAGTCGCGGGGCATTGTGGGGCGGCGCTGCGGCCCGGCAGGTAAACAGGGGTGAGCGGGGCAGGATTCGGGCACGGGATCTAGACCGGGACTCGGGATCCGAGAGGGCGGCTGCTGCAGGCTCCGAGCAAGTGCTGGCGTCCCCTGCTCGGGCCTGGGCCCTGGCCTGGCGCTGCTTTCCTGCCGTCTCTCTCTCGCGTCTTTTCCGGGGTACGCGCAGGCGCAGGTCTTACGTTAACAATAAGATAATTTTGTTTTTTTAGCAGTGGGGCTTATTTTTCAGGACAGAGCTATGTCAGGAATGCATAATACGGAGTTAAGTCATTTCACTGAGGGTCATAAAATCACGTTGAAGAGCTGTGATGTCAGAGGGTATTGATCTGTAAGGCTTTTCTTTTGTCTTCTAATTTTTTTTCTGCTAAGGGAAAAAGCTAACATGGCCTCAGGTGCGGTAGCGAACGCCCCTCCTGCAGGAGGGGCAAATGATGTGAGCCTGGAGGAACCAAAGAAGATAATGAGGGAAGATTGGAGGAAAAAGAAAGAATTAGAAGAACAGAGAAAACTAGGAAATGTACCTGCTGAAGTGGATGAAGAAGGAAAGTAAGTTTTACTAAAGCTGTGGTTATTCTAAAGCTGCTGAGTAAAAATGCCTTTTCCTGTTGTGGTTACAGAAGAACTGTCAGGGTAATGCACAATTTCAGTGTGACTTGCTGTAGAAGTAAATAGTTGAACTTTGTCTTTTAATGTTCCAGTCATCAGATATTTTCTAGAAATGTAGGTTTAATGTTTACCTTCTGTCAACTATTGACAGTTCTGCTAAAAAGTCCAATCCACGAAGCTAATTACAAGTGGTATTTTAAAACTGAGCAAAACATAGTGTGTACCTCATCTGTTGCCTCTCTCTCTTGCTTTTACGGGGCTTGTTGCTTCTGAGAAATGTTGCTATTTTTTTTTTTTTTTGCTCAGTAACATTACACAGAATAAACTATTTGATTTGGAGTCAGGAGTTTAGGTGAATTAGATGGCAACAAAATCTCAAAAGTCTGTGTTTATCAAACGGAGAATTTATTTTGCAGTGCATTGTACCAACTTCATTATTTATTAACACTCCTAAAGCACTTGAACTTTAATGTGAAGGTTGTTTGTTAGACTAAGTTGTTGTCCCTGTGCCGTGTATTCATTGCACAACATCTTTTACAGAGATATCAACCCTCATATTCCTCAGTACAGCTCCTCAGTGCCATGGTACATACATCCTTCTAAAAGACCCACACTAAAGCACCAGAGACCTCAGCCAGAGAAGCAGAAACAGTATAATTCTTCTGGAGATTGGTACAAACGAGGAGTTCAGGAGGTATGCAAAATGTTTTTCTCATGAAATAAAGATTTGGGTTGATTACGTGAGGAGATTTCTGGTTATGTGGTTTTGAGGGAGGCAGGAATTTTTATACAGCAGGCAAATCACAGTATCTGGCGATAATCAAAACACATGTTTGGGCTTTGGTGAGGGCATGCACACTCGAGTGGTGAAAATATGAACTTGTTATTTGGAACACTTCTGTGAATCTGCCAAAGTGTCCCCAACACTGCTTGTTGTGTTTCCTCTCAGCACGCTGTGGCCACGAGGTACCGCAAAGGAGCCTGTGAGAACTGCGGGGCACTGACACACAAAAAGAAAGACTGCATGGAGGTAAACTTTGCTCTTGTCCATGTCTTAATGGCTTTGAAAGCCATGGGAATTTTAATCTAAGTGAAAAATAGCTGGCTGTAAATGAAACACTGGGTTTGGAAAAGCTATTTTGAAAAATGTTTCAAGTAGTGAGAGATGGCCTAGAAATTTCTAAAGAAATTGTTATAGGGGAAAAGTGATACAATTCAATGTGTCATCCATCAATTCTGTAATAAGATCTGAAATAATAGGTGTAAATGTTATTTTCTTGTTAATTGCATTAACTCAAGTGCTGCTGTGTCTGTTTTTCTGCTCCATCTCAGCCAGAAGTCGCACCCAGAAGCTGTTTTAATTTCTTTCTTAATTGTAGAAAATATAAATAAGAATGTATGGAGTTAGGAGTCTGTTGTGCTGCATAAAAGTGCAGAACTACTTGCATTTATTTACAATCAACAGGCTTACAGTGCTGAATTTAACTAGTTTTAGAGGAGTTTGATTGATAGTATTTTTAAAGGGATATGTGAGTGAGTAACCTAATGGATTGATCTAACCATCTTTTTTTTTTTTTTAGAGACCCAGGAAAGTTGGAGCAAAATACACAGGCATGAATATTGCCCCAGATGAACATGTGCAGCCTCAGCTGATGTTTGATTATGATGGGAAGCGAGACCGATGGAATGGTTATAACCCAGAGGAGCACATGAAAATTGTCGAGGAATATTCCAAGGTTGATTTGGTACGTAGGTGCTGTGATTTACTGGGGAGAGGGTTAGTGTTTGGTGTGGCTGGGCTGGGAGGAGGGACACTTGTAATGTGCTCTGTTGATATTAGACCTAGTGCTAAAAAGAAATATTTAAACAAATGTGTTTTCATGCTGCACAGGCCAAACGTACACTGAAAGCCCAGAAGCTTCAGGAGGAGTTGGCATCAGGGAAGCTGGAGCAAGTGGTATGTAAAGTTACCTAATCTATTTTTGCTTAGGCTGAATAAATACAAAACAGATAATTTTTGCTTTCTGACTCTTTTAGTCTCTATACAGGGTCTGCTATTGGGTTTTATGCCCTTCAGTAATTTAAAGGTTTTCCTAACACCAGCATGTTCTATGTCACACTCAAGAACTTGAAGCATCTACTTTCAAATGCTTTGTGTTCCACTTATGGGCAGAAATTCTGTGTGATTATTATTTCTGAAATTAATGACGTGGAATTTTGGGTCAGAAGAGCTTGTTTTCCATGTAGTAGTGTTTTTCCATATACTGAAATGTGTTTCTTGTATTTAAAGATTGTTACGGTCTGACTAGCGCTGAGGTAATGACACTGCATTGATTTAGTAATGCTTAATATAAATTGGAATAGGAAGGTGTTTTCTTTATCTTAAACCAATTTGTTTCTTTTTAAGTCACTGCTCTGACTGTTAGCAGTGTCTCTGGGTATTTGAAGGCTGAGTTGTATTTCCCTCTGCTGTATAACTGCAGAGTTTGCATCTTCCACTAAGTTCTGCAAGCTCCTCTTAGATTATAGGTTATATTGATAATCTTTGATATAAAATTCTAGTTTTAAAAGGCATTTCTGATTATATTCTAAGTTTACAAAATGGGGAAAAAATAGAGACTGCTACTGGTCAGAAGGAGGTTTTTTAAAGCCTCCTTGCAGAGGCTGTTTTCCAGAGGCTGTGCTGTCCCCTCGCGAGTTGTCCCTAGATGGCACAGTGAGCTCGATCTGCCACCCAGTCCAAACTACAGTGCTTTGACCTTCCCAATAGAAGAGATTCTTCCTCTTTTCATGCCTGTTTTATGAAGCAAACATGGTTGGCTTCTGTATACGTACTGCTTATAGAATGGAACTGTAAGAAGAAAAGTGTGTTTGAAACTTATGAACTGTCTCTGAGGGAGAGGACTGAGACCGATTTGCATAATCAGTGCTGGCCAGTTGCTGGTCCGTGTTCAGGGCTTACAGCTGTTCGCATCTTTACTGCTGCAAGTATTTTTCAGTTAAAGACTAAGCAGGTTAGAAAAATAAAATCTGCCTGTGTTTGTCAAACTTAGATTCTGCCTTCTGATTCGTGCTTAGTATTCCTGTAAATCCTGACTAAATTCTTGAATACATATCTCCTTAATTCTTTTTTAAGCTTTCAGAGTTGAAACTTGGTTATATTTACATGATATGAAATGTTATGGTCTAAATCCTCAGTGTTCAAAGGCATAACAAGGTCTAAATAGCAGCAACAGTTTTAGAATTTGCAGTTCTTGCAAAGAATTGGAAATTTAGTTGGGGATACAGTGAAAAGTTCTCTAATGTGTCTGTCACAGAGACAGCGAAGAGCTTTTTCCTAGAATGTTATGTAGCAGTGTTTCTGCATTTGGAGCCACTGGTAAATTGTATTTTGTATCCAGCATGAAGCTCTGCTTTGATTGCCCTTTGTATCCCTGCCATCTTGCCTTTTTCCACTATCTTTTCTTCTCTGCTGATGTGCTCTTTGTTTGCTGCAGAACTCCCCAAGACACCAGTGGGGAGAAGAGGAATCAAATTCACAGACAGTAAGATGATTACCCACTGCATCACACCATGGGCAAAGAAACGACCTGTAGTTAGTGGAACAGCAAAACAAGGGTGGCACAAGGGTTTGAATGTTGTGTCCATGCCACTGTCTGCCTCTTCTTTTGGGCAGACGTTGCTGGATTTCATGAAGAGGCTTTTTGTTTTAATTCCTGTGTGTTGTCAAACCTTAGAGACGCAAGCACATAACTAGATTTTAACATGTGGTATATTTTGACCAAAATAATTGTTTTCTTAATGTCATCATAGTTATGTTTTGATAACTATTTCCATAGAAGGAAGTGAAAATTCTTTAACGAGTATTTTTGAAGTGTTGGATATTAGATTAGCCTGAGAGCACACTTAAGCCGAGGTAAACTGTGCTACCTTGTAACTACAGGGATTGCAGAATTTTAATGAAACCACTAAAATCAGATTCTTGTACATGTCTCCAGAGTGAAGAAACTCTTTTAGTTAGAAATTTTCCATTTCTCCTCAGGAAAGAGATCATAACAGTGAGGATGAAGATGAAGACAAATACGCAGATGACATTGATATGCCTGGGCAGAACTTTGACTCTAAAAGACGCATCACAGTCCGAAATTTACGTATTCGGGAAGATATTGCAAAAGTGAGTAAGGAATTCTGTACAGATTCTGTTCTTCTATATTGAGAGTTAATTTCAACAAATTATACATTCAGTTATTAATGACTTTGTTTATTAATAGGGGTTAGGAGTTTAACCCCCTATTAATAGGGGTTAGGTCTAGGGGTTTGGAGTTTAACGTCTATTCTCATTTCTGTTCCTGCCCGTGTTATGACTTCATCAAGGTCATCCTTTTGCATAGATAGAACTTTTTAAAACATCTAAACTGGGGGATGCAGGAGTAACCTCAGTTCTTTTAAAATCATAAATATTAAGTATCTTTTATGTTGGTTTTTTTTCCCTAGTACTTGAGGAATCTAGATCCAAACTCTGCTTATTATGATCCCAAAACAAGAGCAATGAGGGAGAACCCTTATGCCAACACAGGCAAGAATCCAGATGAGTAAGTTAAAATGGGGTTGTGCTTGTATATCCAGGAAAACTCTTAAAAATGGGATTAATAGTTTTATATTTTCTTTTACCTGTATGTCCTTTAGCTAATTAATCTCTAGTCAGTTATGTGTACACATAGTAGTAAACATGGAAGAAAACTGTTTTATTTAGGAGCACATTCTAGTTTATGAAAGTGGTATTTTTTGATACTGACTGACCCTTAATCTTCAGGGATGCATGGACCGTGGTTTAGTGTAATTATCTGTACAAGGGCTAGGACACTGCTGCATCTGGAGGTGATGCCTATAAATAATAATTATATTTATGTAAAGTATTTCAGTAACCAAATCTTAAACTTTATCCCTTGTTTCTTGGTTCTGGAGACTGGCATGGTGTGTTTGTGGTACCCAATAAAATATTTGAATTAGGAGTAAGATCTCCTCCTATATTAATGGATTCTGCATAGAAAAAGTGTGAAAGCTTTGGCATTGTCTGGATAGCTTAATTAAAGATGCCATGGGCTGGCTTTTGGCTGCACACTTGGCTGTCTCCCTTAAACCCTGAGTCAGACACTTGACCTGTGTTGTGCTGGGAATGTACAGAGCAGACAGGCTGTGAGTAAAACATGTATTCAGAGAACAGTAGTTGGATTAACTATCTGCCTAAAATGGAATGGCAGTGCCTAAATGATAGCAAATAATGCTCTCTCCACCTCTCCTTGCCCCTAGCTAGAGTAATGCCGGTCAGTTCTTTTTTTTAGATGCAGATGCTTTTGCTTCTCTCTTAAGTCATAATTTGACCTTTGTTGAATCTAAGTTTCTGCCACAGCTTTGCAGACTGTAAATTTTTCAGAGTGGCTTTGGGAAGATGAAAGAGCGGGGAATTGGATTGCCAGCATTATTTGATCCTCGGCGTGTGTTTCATGTCCTGACTGTTCATCTCTTCAAGGGCTGTGCACAAGTGTCTCAGCTTTACTGAGATCAGTAAAGCTGTCCCAGGCTTTATTTAACTCAGCCAAATACGCTGGGTCTGGATTGAAGAGTCACAAATCCAGAAGTGAGAATCACTCTGCTAGAATATCACAGACTGTTTATGCATATTTATTGTGTAACTAAATCCAAGTTTAACTTGCAGTGCTTGGCATCTCAGACAGAACTCCAGGTCTGTGTCATGTGTCCCTGTAAACACAGACATCATGGTTTTTGAGTGGCTGCCTAATGCTTTCATGGCTTTACAGGGAGCATAGTTTTTCATTTCTTGTATCAAATGGAATGTATTTTCATTTCTTGTGTCAAGTTCTTCTCCTTCTGTTCTTAACTGTTAGTACACAAGAGAATTTTTACTTGCCTGTTGCAATTCTATGTTTGTATTTAAGAGGAAATCACATTACAAATGCTAAGAACTGTGTTCTTCTCTGCAGAGTTGGTTATGCAGGTGACAACTTCGTTCGCTATACAGGCGATACCATTTCGATGGCGCAGACTCAGTGTAAGTGGAGTTTGAGTTTGGGTTTTTTTGAAGGAAATTGACTTAAAATACTTAACAATGCTGCTTTCTTGCAAAAGAGAAATAAATCTTTATAGATTGAGGCTTTCTTTCAAATTGCTTCAGAATTAAAGAATGTATTTTGAATGTGTATGTCAGTTTTAGAATAAGTATTGAGTGAAACCTCTTGTGTACACAGTGTTTGCCTGGGAGGCTTATGACAAAGGCTCTGAACTTCATCTTCAAGCAGACCCTACAAAATTAGAGCTCCTTTATAAATCCTTCAAAGTGAAAAAAGAAGATTTCAAGGCACAGCAGAAAGAAAGCATCCTAGAGAAGGTAATAGGCATTTGGGTTTGTTTAATAGGAATTCTGTTGAATTTGAAGTCTGGGTCTTGGGGAACAAATAAGATTACTAATCCTGTGTGAGAGGGCATCAGCTGTTCTCAGCAGCTTAGACTTAAAAATATTTTTATATTTATGCACACTATCTCATCAATTGATGAATTTTATTACTTAGTATAGGGACCTTCGAAGGTCTGCTGGTATTTCTTTATATTATTGGGAGCTCTTCCCTTAACTGTCAGAATTTCTCCACTGAAGAAATCTGAATTTCTTTCTGACTCAAGTTTTGGGTGCAGTCTTCTAGATAAATATTTATTTTATATTTTGCAACTTGTTTCTTGGACAACTGAAAAAGAAAGAAATAATCCATTTAGATTCTAACCATGTCAACATTCAAGTTTGGAGGAGGACAGGAAGTATTGTTCTAGTTGTACCAGAGCTGTTTGGCTTGGCCTGAAAAGTTTTCCTGTTTTAAGTGAGAAGTATCATTGTTGTTATTCTCCAGGCATAAAACAAAACAAAAACAAACGAACAAAAAACAAACCAAAAAGCCACAGACACACAAAAAACCCCACAAAACTAAACAGCAAAAGACACCGCAGAGGCCATAGGAGATGATGTACTTCTGTCTTAACTCCTCACTAAAGATTAAACTGTCTCCATCCACTTTTGTGCCTTCTTCACAAGGTACCAAAGGTGCTGTTTTTGAAATGTTTGCTTAACTACATAAAAGGTGGGCTTTTTCCAAAACTATTATGTCATTTCTATTTGCATTTTAGTATGGAGGACAAGAACATTTAGATCCTCCCGCAGCTGAACTGCTGTTAGCTCAAACAGAAGATTATGTGGAGTATTCTAGGCATGGAACAGTCATCAAAGGACAGGAGAAAGCTATTGCTTGTTCTAAGTATGAAGAGGATGTGAAGATCAACAACCATACAGTAAGTCCTAGGTTACATTAAAATTTTTGAAAAATTAAATACCATCCCATTGGAGGTATATTAGGATGCAGTATAATATAATTAATACAGCAAATATATTTCTTCTGTCTCAACTTGACACTCTCCCTTTTCTGCTAAGGAGAGACTTCAAATTGTCATAGTCGCGATGTGAATTGGAAGAGTTGCCATGGCAGTCTTAAACTAAAGGGGAAGTTACTCTGTTTGCCTTCCACTTTGCATATGAGTTGACCACATCCTCTTGTGGTTCTCTTTTTTGACAGTGTACCTGTAAGGCTCACGTAAAATAGCAAAAGTATTTCTCTTAGCTTCCTTTTGGACTGTTTGAGTAATTTACTTACCAGGACATCAGCTCAGGACTAAATTTCAGCCTGCCTTTTACAAGAGTAACTGTATGGTACATTCTCTTGCAGTGCATTTGGGGTTCATACTGGAAAGAAGGCAAGTGGGGTTATAAGTGCTGCCACTCCTTTGTCAAATACTCCTACTGTACAGGAGAAGCTGGGAAAGAAATTGCTGTAAGTATTCTCTTGTTTATTTATGTGGAAAGAGCTAAAAATCATTGATATTCCTCACTTAAGGTTTAGACTGTTTTGCTTTTTGGGGGGCGTTGTTTTTTTAGGGATTTGTGGAATTTTTTTTTTGTCCTTCCCCTTTCAAATGTGCTCAGTAACAGGGTATCCTTGTTCTTGTCTGTTGTATAGAATACAGAAGCAAGTTTAATGGAAGAGCAGCCTGGGGAGGAAGAACACATGACAAAACCCAAAACACTGATGGAGGTAGGCTGTTTCCCTTTCTTGGGAAGACAGATATTTCTCCACAACACTTAAGACATGAAAAGATCTGTATAACTACAAAATTGTGTAGAGTCATAAAAATTACTGAAAATTACTAGACTGCATTCTTAGAGCATTAACATCTCCACTGAAAACTAATTCTCAAATAGCATTAATAGAAATTTGGATTTAGTGGTTTGGGCATTATTAATGTTGACGAGTTGAATCTTAACAGTAATTTGTTTCCCACCTTACAGATCCACCAAGAGAAACAGAAAGAGAAGAAAAAGAAGAAGCACAAGAAGAGCTCGAATTCTGACAGTGAGGGTGAAGAGAAAAAGAAGCAAGAAAAACTAAAAAAGGTTTATTATAAACTTCAGTGGCTTTGTGGCAAAAGGAACATGACATATTTTACATCATCAATTTTTTATCTTGGTGATATACCATGGGATACTTTGATGCTAATTTTGAGCTAAATCAAGTTTAAAATGCTGTTAGATGTTCTAAAGTACATCCTCTACTCCTCAGGCAAACATTCAATAAATACTTAGTTTTGAAAGACTTAATTTAAATGACTTAGAACATTTCATGTCTAGGCACCTATTACACCTGTAGGTCTATAAAAGACATTGCAGAACACAATGATTTGTGTATTGAAGAAAGATAGAGAGATCAAAGGCACTGTCAAATATTAACTTAGCACCTTGTATCCCGGGCTTGGCCCAGTGTCACGGTTGATATAGTAAATCCATGCCGCCAGCCATCCACTGCTGAGCAGCAGTGTGCTCCCCTGGGCACAGCAGCCTGCCTTGGGCTGCTCAGAGAAGAAACTTATTAAAACTATGGTTAATTAAAGCAGGGCACAAATGCAACTTCTTTTCCAGTAGCAACAGTAGTAGTTTGAGGAATGAGATAACACAAAGCATTTAAAAATTAAAACCACAAATATATAACAAAAAATAACGAACAATTCATTTGTACTTGCTAGATCATGATTATATTTTAGGTAAATCCTGTGAGTTTCTCACTTGATTTTGACATTTGGAAAGAGATTAAAGTGTCTTATTTACTAAATAGCATTTTACCATCATTTTATGTTAAATACTGAAAAATGAGCATTAAATGAAATGTGCTGTGGGTGGACCAGACAGATGTGCATTACTTATCCCACCCTTGTGCTTGCTCCTTGTCCATCATCCAAGAATCTAAGACAAACCTTCATTGTTGGGTTGGTTTTTTTTTTTATTTTCCTTGTAGAATTTTTGATGCGCTTTGCTCTCATTTTGCTCTCATTTCAGGCATTAAATGCAGAAGAGGCTCGGCTTCTCCATGTCAAAGAAATCATGCAGTTAGATGAGAGGAAGAGGCCATACAACAGCCAGTATGAAGCCAGGGAGCCAACAGAAGAGGAGATGGAAGCCTACAGAATGAAACGGCAGAGACCTGATGACCCCATGGCCTCTTTTCTTGGGCAGTAGTCACAGAGAACATCATTCCAGTACATGAGGCTTTTTTCATGCTTGTTTACAACTTGATACTTGATTCCCTTGCACATGTCTGAAAAGGCAGAAACCTTTTTTTGCTCCAAAGAAGTTTGTGAAAGCTTCTTTCAGCAGACATGAGCAGTCCAGTACTTACAGGAGTTTTGTAAATATGTGTGTGTGTATACAAGTACAGGCACATAAATACACACACACATATATAACATATGTATAGATAAAATACATATATCTACTCTGTAAATTTTTGAAGGAGAAGAGATCTGACTGAACTCCTAGGTTTATTTGGGCAACTAATATATGCATAAAGTTGTGATACAGTAAAACTGACTAGTCAGAAGAAATGGTCAGCAGGTGTCAATGTAGAACAAAAATTGTTGACAAAAAATTGACACAACTACTAGAGCTTCTTACTTGTAAAGCCTGTCTCATGACTTTAAAAGAATACAGTTACTTGATCACTTTGTAGGAACTTCTTTGGAAATGTAAAAATTGATTGCTTTGTTCTGGTTAAATGAATATAAAGAGCTTAAGTGCTGTCTAGTCTTTTAAATGAAAGGGTTAGGAGAAGCTGACTGTTGAGCTTTTAAATTCCAATTGTTTCTTCAGATATATTTCCATATAAATTTCAGTTGCGAAGATCTGAGTTCTTTGGTTTCCTTTTGATAACAGTATCCTGTTACATGGTGTGACACCAAGTGTCAGGCTCTAATCCCTTGTGAGAACGTGAAGCCGCATCTGCTTTGGTTTGGCAATATTAGTCCTTAAACTGTGAGTTTTCCCCTTTTAACTATTAAAAGTTGAAGAACTGGGTAAAAAACTGCACAGCATGACTTTGGAGCTGGAAGGCTTGGGAATTACTTCTATTGGGGCTTAAACTGTCTTTCCAAGGAAAAACTGCTCTTTTCCACAAATAATTATGTACAGAAAACATACCTTTAAGTGTCCTGTGTGTGATTTCACAGACGCTTTGAGGACTGAATGTTTTGATTTGGCACACGTAGCTAATGATGGCAATTCTGCACTGGTCCGCAATGTAGTTCTGTATTAATATTATATGTGATATTGTCATTGGTGATCAAAATTTTGTGTATTTACTGTGTGACAGATCCTCTGGCACACAGTAAAAGCAAACAGAATTAGGTGATTTGAGCTGTGGGGTGCCCTTCTCAGGGCTGTACCACCTGAGGTTGTGCCAGCATGCCTCCCACTGCAACTGCTCTTGGCTTGGTCAGTGCCAAGTTTGAGGGAAGAGGAGCTGTCAGAAGGGTTCCTTGAGCTGTTTAGATACCTTTCTCAAAGCTGCAGTTTAGTCTAAAAAAAGTTAAGTCTGAAAGATTTAATTCTTTATAAAGGAAGTAATTCAGAAATAACACAGGAAATAACACAAAGGAAATTTCAAGACTAACTTTGTAAGCTGTGGCTTGACTGCATGGAAACTTGAATACATTGAGTCTCTACTGAATGTATGCGAAGTGATTGTTCAGGGATTTAAATTCAGTCCTAAATTCAGAATACTTGGATTTCACCAATGAGTCAAACCCAAGAACTTGGGGCAATAGTTGATCCTTGCCAGATCTTCAGTCTGAACTGTAAAGGAAAAGAGTTCCTGTTTCATAAAGGATTGTCAGATTATTTTTTTTAACCTTGAGAGGACAGTGTGTTACCCTGAGACTTGTTCTCAAACAGCTGCAACATTTATCTGATGATTTTAAAAAATTGCATGCATACATTTCCAGCTAGAATACTCCAGTCAGATGGATAAACATTTGTCAGAAAAAATAGCAGGAAATGTGAAGTAATGCTGATACACTCAGAACCTTTCAGGAATAAACAGACCTGTCTGATTTTCATCACGAGTATGAAATGATATCTCTCCTCTTTGAGAGTTTATTCTTGGTGCAGCATTCCATGCATGGAACTATGTAAGATTATTTCTTGGATCATGAACTTTTCTGCACTTGCCCCCCTTGCTATACAGGCTTCTCCAAGAACAGGAAAGGAGTATGGTCAGAATTAAAAAATACCATTTTGCTCTTCACTTGCCCAGGAGTAATTATGCATTGGGCTGTCCACTGAACCTCATAAAATATCAGTCCTGCTTTGAAGCAAATGTTTCATGCTAATAATTTTTATGATAATCCATATAAATCAGCAAGGGTTTTTTGTATGGAAAAAAGTTAGTAATATAAAATGATAAATACTTATTTTTAGATTGTCAACAACCTTTCTATGGGTTGTGAAACAAATGGTTTAGACAGTAAAATACTTGTGAGTTTTATGACAATCTGAGAGCCTGTAAAAGGTAAAGGTTTGACCCAAAGGTTTGACAGACTTCTATGACTGATCACCACGAATCTAATTGCTGGGGTCTGCTCTTCTGCGTTTGTAATGGTCACATCAGGCTGCATATTTATTGCTACAGTTAAATTTTCTGGTATCTAAAATATCACAAGCCATTTTCACAGACAACAGACTGTAAACTTCTACAGACATTGTAGAAGACTCAAGAATTACTTACTTTTCACCATATGTTGCAGAAACGCAAGCATTTGCAATTTTGAGTTACTGACACTGTCAAAATTGTCCTGAGAAATGACCAGTGTCTCAGTTCTCCAAGCTGCCTTGTTGAGCTCTCCAGCCCAGAAGAGCTTGGCTTGTGCCAGGAATGCTTGTTCAGCCATGCAGGGCTGATCCGCACAATGGCACATAGGCCCCATTGCTGAGGGATTTATACATTCAAGGGTCCTTCCAGCTTAAGATCAGACACACAATTCATACTTCTGTCCAATCCAGGCCTGGTGTGGTTGTTTTTGTGGCAGGTGTGCAGTTTGCTCCTGTCTCTGCCTCCCTCTTCCTGTTCCTTCACCTGTCTCTGCTGCTGGAAACCATTTGTAGGTGCTCCAAGACAATTTAATTGTATGATCAGAAGGGTAAGAATTTTGTCCTCATGGTGTTTGCTGCTTTAGTTGCCTCCAGCACTGCTAGGAGGCCTCGGCAGGAGTTACCTACCTAAAAGAATTGTCCCACTTTCAGGAGTGTTTTGCAGCCCTTGCCAAGTTACTGGCTGTTGGTTAAACTGCTGCCCAGTTTGGTCATTCTTTGGTGGTTTTGAATACCTTGGGGGGGAAAAAGGGTTGATTTGGGGGGAATCGGCACAAAACCGAAATCCTGTACTTTCAAGTTTTTTGTAGATAAGCTGAAAAATTGATTTCTGATAGGATTTGAAGCAATTCTTGCTTAACTGATTCATTTGTCAAACTGAAGGTGTGTGTGATGGACAATGCCAAAAAGCAGTTCCAGGCAGATCTTGGCTGCAGAGGTTCACGTCTCTCATGCTTCTACTGGTGCAAAATTTTGAGTTTCTGGTTCCAATCTCATGAGAATTCCCTACAAACCCTTGACTGAAATAAGTTGATTAACTGGAGACTCTCACTTTCTCCATAAGCAGCATCTGTTCCTCGGGAAGCTCATTTAATGCTTCTGCCATGTGGCGCTTCCCAGCAAGGGCTGAACAGCCCACAGATCTGACAGATGCAGAACGAGAGCCAAGCTTAGAAGTGCATGGATGTGAGCGACTCTGGGATGTCTCAGTCCCTCCCTGCCCTTCCTTTGGCACCAGCTGCTCTCCTTTCTCCCATGGCAGATCCCAAGCACCAGCACAGAGGAGACACCTCAATTCCATGCATGTCCGTGGTAAGCAGCGTGGTCTGTGGAACTGCTTTGATGGTATTTCAGAGGTGTCTCATGGGGGGTTTGGGAGGCTCAGTAGAACCTCTTCTAACACACCAATGGAATTTGAGCTTACTCGTGGTACTCTTGGGTCTCTTGGGCTTAAGAATCTGCAACCATAACCTGGAGTGACCCTGCCAATGCCCACAAAGCTCGCCTGGGGCACAGTTATCTAACACAGGAAATCTGCACTGGTCAATAGAGCAGGGAATTGGAAATAAACAACTTGCTCCCTTTTAACCTTAACTTACAGCATGAAAGTGGATAAACAGCTGTATAGCCCCAAATCTGTCCATGGAGGTGATTTCCTCAGCTCTGTGTCTGAGAAGTGTTGAGTTCAAAGCACCTTTATATATATAAATATATATATTGCAAGTAATTTTGCTTAAATTATATAAAACAGAATGGTAAAACAGAAGGATTTTGTACATATTAAACAAAAAAGAAACTTTTTCCAGGTTTGTAAGTCAGTTGTGATCATTAGATGAGACTAATAGAATTTCACATGGTGTATCTAGGAAAATTGCTTCTTTTAACGTATATAAAATCAAATTTGAAAAGCAGAGCTCATTTGTAGCATGTTGTATATCCTCTCATAGGACTTTCAGAACTGACACCTTGTGTGCCTCCTGTTTTCTGTTAATAACTTGCAACTTGAACACATGAAAAGCATCTTGAAATTTGTTCCTGAGTTTTTTACATAGTGAAAACCCTTGAAAAAGCTGTTTGGAAATTTCCATTGTGCATGGCTTGCAGGATAAGGTTCTTATTAGCAGGAATGTTTCATAGAAAAGAAAATATGTGCCTCCTAAAAATATTAAATGTAAAATGGCTTTGATATCATTCTCTCATCCCAATGCCTTCTGAAGTTCAGGGAAACTCCAGAATTTCAATGATTAACTGCCATTTCCAGACTCCTGGCCAAACTAACACTTACCACATCTGACTGTTCTGTTATTAATGAGCCAGGTTTGCTTGGAGCACTCTGAGACCCTTTTTAGTGTTTGATTATTAGAATAATATTGCTTTTACTTGTGAAAATATGTGCTCAAGTTGCATTGGGAGACAGCCTGATTTTTTTTTTTTCAAAAGCTACATTGATAGAATCACAGGATGGTTTGGGTTGGAAGGGACATTAAAGATATCTAGCTTCACCCAGCCTACCCTGAGCAGGGACACCTTCCACTAGACCAGGTTGCTCCAACTTTGTCCAACCTTGGCCTTGAACACTTCCAGGAATGAGGAGTCCATAACCAGAGTCCACATTGCAGAGACATTGTTCAGATCCTGCTGGGTCTATACATTTAAAAGCTCCACTGCAGAAAACAAAAGCACACGAGAAAGAAATGTCTGTTGTCAGTCATTATTCTGAATTAGTCTGTCCTCAAAACCCAGACCTTCATGTTCTGTATCTCTGCTGTCTCCCAGTAATTTTTGCCTCAAGCCCCACCTCCCTGCTGGGCTGCAGCTTCATTGCTGTACTTGGTTTATCTGGGACCATGGCAGAGCTGCCTTGCTCTGTACCTGGAACTTAATCGTGTAATGCTCCTTTGACATCTAATGACCACATGATTTATTTAGCCTCCTGTAACAAAGCCCCCTTTGTGCTGGAGTGTTGTGAAGGAAAGCAGAGAGTCAGCTGCTGCCTCGCTCTGTAACTGGAGTGACAGCCTGCCAAGAGCCCTACTTGGAATTTATTTTTCTAAGTGCGGAGGAGAGCAGCGCATACGTGACAACAAAAGCAGGCAGCACCTGGCATTGCTGCTCTTCAGCCGGACCCTTGCCCCAGGGGAACCATGATGTCCCTCTCTTCTTACTTCTCTGGCATTTTACAGTGTTTAAAGAAGCAAGCAGATCGCCCTTCTTATGGGAGCTGTTTATTTGCACTCTGTGCTACTCTTTTAATACCTGGCTGCAGGTTCCTGAACACATTTTTTTAATGTAGTGACAAGTTGTGTTTAAATTCTGGTTTTATAAATAGCTGGGAAAATGAAAGCGTACAGCTTCTGATGAATGACACATTCCCCGAGCAAAATGCCCTTTTTTGAAGAGTCTCTCATTTAAAGAAAAAGTTTTGCCATTGATTTGTGTGGAATCATTATCAGACTCAATGCAGTTTTCTGGTAAATCTCTGTGTGATGGCAGAGTGCTGGATACACATCTGTGTTCCAGGTACATGCCTCTGCAATGAGCTCAAGGGATCCCAGGTTGGAGGGACAGGCCCTAATGCTTTTTATGTTTCATGCCCACATTCCTTTTCATGTTGAAGGAACCTCAGCAGCATTCTCCTCTCTCTTCTCTCTTCCTTCTCCTGACATTGACTCAACATTCACCCAATTCCTCCGTTAACTCTTTCAGCTCAATAAACCATCAGGAAACTAAATAAAAACCCTGATCAACTTCTGCTAGATCAGCAAACTGAACCAGCTCAGCAGAGTTCAAGTACTAGAGATGTAGCAAGGCTGGTCGGGTGGACAGGGAAGAGACGAGGTGAAGGCAGTCTCTCCCCTTCCAGCAGCAGCTCAGGCTCATTTCCATTTAAATGGCTTGAGCAGATTGTGCTCTGAGGCCCAGGGATAACTGATGATCTATGAGCCATATGAAATGAAGTTCAGCTGCTTTGAGAAACAATATTAAACAGTGAAATTAATTAAAACCACTTATCCAGGCTGATACCGCCCCTTGAATCAGAAAGTGAAAGTGTCCCAGTGCTGTGTGACAGGATATTCTCTGAAGATTTTCCTATGGGTTCAAAGAGCCCAGACACTGCTGGTGTAGTACTTAAAAGTGCTCACAACATGGTTTCAGGTGGAAAAAACAAAATTTGGTTGGCTAAATACTTGTTTACTTTTCTAATGAGGCTTCCAGATATGATTTGATTTTTCCCACCTAAAGATCTACCCTTATATATTTATTTTACCAGGGACAAATCATGGAACCTTACTCAGTCAAAACTCCTAGTGAAGATTTACATGGCTAAAAGCAGCCATATCAATTTAAGGTAGTTTTCGGCAAGTGTGCTTCCCCAGCACATAGCTGCTTCCTTCTGCTCCACACTGCAGCCAAAAACCCTGTTCCTTGCAACTGTTTACAGTGCTGAGAATTGGGAACCAGCCTTGGAAGAAGCATGAGGAAAGGAAACTCCTCTACATTGCTTTGGCTGCAGAACATTTTGTATTAAACCAGGGATGGATGAAACACGGGGACCTGTCTTTGTTCCATGTAACATCAGGATGACTTAGAACGATAGTAGTGACTTTGTTAACCTTTGTTCTATAAACTATTACCAGTTAACTAGATAATACCCAATGTAAAAAAAAAAAATTGGTTATGTTTGTTATAAGGTCATGCAGAAGGATTAACTCCTGTAGGAATTATTGGTTTCTAGTGAAAAAATAATATGTGTCTGTAATGACACTGCCTTAGTCCTCTGCCCTGATGTGGTCACTAGGTAGGACAGCCACATCTGTGAAGTCTGAGGTTGATGAGATCTCTCAGGGATATTACTTTGTCCATTAGGCTGCTGTTACTTGGATTGTTCTGGTGGCTAAACCCCAGGACTTCTATTTTTCCTTGGTATCAGTGCTGCCGCTGACCTAGTTCTGCAGCAGGTAACTGCACAGCCATCTGTATCCCAGCTGATGCCAAGGAATGAAAATAACCCTGAGAGGTAACAGCCCTCTGGCTGAAGGGAGGATTTATGGGCAGCATTTGCTATTTGTGTTGTTTCCCCTTTGGACTGCGCTTTCCAACACCTGGTAAAAAAGGCTGGGAAGGCAAAGTGCTGGGCTTGGGGAGCTTGGCCAGCCTGTCCACAGCTCCTCACTGGAGTTTACTTTATCCTGCCTAATGGGGTTCAACCGGTAATGGTTTGGTGTATTTGGGGCTCTTTGAGAGAAGAGTCAGTCACAGCCATTAGAAATTATTTTAATGCTGAGTTTCTCTGCTGTCCCTGCTGCCTGTACATATTACTGTGGTGTTGGCACTGTCTGCTGGCAGTAAAGGGGCAGTGGCAGAATGTGGGGTGCCAGTGAATGGGGAGCAGACATCTTGCCTGGTTGTGTTGATCATTGATGTTTGCAGGTTTTATCCAGAACTGTAGTTCCTGCCTTCAGAAGCTGCACATGAGTGCAGGACACATCCCAGCACAGTGCAGATTAGGCAGCAAATCTGAAGAGTAGCATTGAGATGCAAACTTCGGCCTATAATCCTAGTTATTGCTTTTCTACTCTCAAGCAGTTTTGTGCAGTGATTCTGGTAGTGCTTGGAAAACAAAATCATGCTGATGGCAACCACTGACATGGTTATCAGGGGTGTCATGAGATTTTATGCATCTCTGAAAGCACCAGCTGTAAAAATGCAAGGCTTCCCCGAAAGTCTTAGCTTTCAATTAAGAAATCCACTGTGTATATCAATATTTCTGGGTGTGAAGAAAAGTTTGAAAACACGTCAATGTACTCTAAAAGTTTAGATACCAAAGGACAAGCAAAATGAATGTCTGCTCTGTTGTTTTTATAAAATCCCATGTTTAACTCTTGGCCCTGTTTGTTATTGTTACCATAAGTTTATCAATTGCAAACCTAAGCAAACTTTGTGATTTGTAAATATCCTGAGAATACTTTAGTTATTTCCTAGTGGTGATGAATGAATGGTGGAGCACTCATGGCTGGTACAGGGGTGAGGTTTTTGCCTTGACTCTGTCATGTTCTCTGACACTAATGTGTTCTAGTGTTTTTAATTGCCAAGAGCAGCTGTAAATTCTCTCTTTGGGGGTGTCCCATCACATCTCATTCAATTGTTATTAGTCGTTAAACATCTTACCCTGTGATTGAATCCAAGGATAGAGCAAAAGGAAATTATTCAGCCCAAATCTACAGTACTTCATGTGAAGGCAGTGGGAAGGTTTAATTGCTAATACTTATGACACATGGATTTACTGTGACAGTTGGGGCCATAAAGGACGTCCCACCTGCTCCCTCTTAGCTCTGCTCAGTGTTCCATGTGTGAGTACAGAGCCCTCCAGGAATCCAGCCTTGGAACAATTTGCCACTGTGAGCTACACACCACTAGAGCTGCAGACCATATGAAGCATTTAATAACTTCTTTACAAGGCAAATTGTTGGTGAGGAGGAGCATTTGGAACATGTGATTTATAGTTGGGAATAATTTTATAATTAGTGAATGCTATTATCACACTCACAATGCTGTGTATTAGTGCAAGTTACTGGTGAAATTTCCACTGGTATAGAAGCTCAGGTTTGGTGACACTGTGGTAACAAGGCTGTTTTCCCAAGGCTTTGCAGTTTTGCAGAGTTTCAGGCAATGTGCTGACACTGCACCTCGCTGAGGCTTTCAGCACCCTCAGGTTATGTAGGGATTGTGTTTGTTTTCAAGATTCCCACAGTTTTTAATGGGTTTATCCTGACAGCAGTGTGGTAAGAAGAGTGTTGTTCATCCCCAATTGACATACAAGAGACACTTCATTTAAGGACCCTTGAACTAGGATGTCCACGTAGTTGTCTTACAGAGACAGAAGTCAGGCACTGTGCTGTGTCTGGAAAAGTCTGGACACTCTCAACTCTGATGTGTTGAAATGTCTTTAAAAAATCTCCTTATATAAGGGCCAAACCTTACAAAGATCTGTGACAAATCCCAGAGCCAAACAAAACTCTCCACAGTGCATAGCTCTGCTGCAGGGTTCAGCTGTTCGAGCCCTGGGAGAGGCAGGAGCTGGTGAATTAACCCTCTGAGGTGCAGGGTGGGAACGATGACTTTGACTTCCTTTATTTTTTCAAGTGGTATGCTGGAACCTTGATTATTCCTGTAGGACTGAGGCCAGGCTTGTCTGCAGCACTGTCCCAAACAGGTCATTCTCTGAAAGACCTGCACAAACATTTCACTGGCAAAAGGAATGTACAGAAGTTCCTGTGCAGAGGAGGCACCACTGGAGTTGCCAGCTCTGCCCCCAAACCAGAGCTCTGCTCATCACCTGGCAGGAGAACTGCTCAGGTTTGCCTTTTTCCTGCAGTGCAGGATTTTTTCCTTCTCATTTCTCAGACTTCTGGAAACATCTCCTCACCTCCTGTTGCAGAACACTTGATCAGATACGGAGTCACTGCTGGGTGAAAACAGGATTTAATGCAATGACTAAACACTGAGTTAGTTACTGAGTAACTTTTCAGGAGTCCTTCTCCATACTTGGGTAGTTACTAAACACATGTGCTGGTGAAAAAAATTGGGCTGTGGGATGGCCTATTTGTATACAGGATTTTGAAGAGGAGTCTGGGTGGTTGCTTACAGAAAAACCTCAGATATGGATTAAATGAATAATCAGAGAATAGTATTCTGGAGGCTCTTCGTGCTCAGGAGAAGTGGATTGAGACTTTACCAACAAAATGATCCTTGTCCTCTCCAGCTGCTCTGCAGTAAACCCAGTTCCAAGCTCTCTGTGATGGAGTTGGCACAGCCTTGCTGGAGAGCAGGGTGAGGCCAGGCACAACCCAAAGACTCAGTTTGTGTCCCAGTGGAGGTCACTTTTCTCCTTCCCAACGTGTAAAAACAACATAGCCACAGGTGAGCAGATTATTTTTGTAGGAAATATGGAAGGAATGCCCAGTTTTCCTTTGAGAGGCAATACATAACAAATTGTAGAGCTGTAGCCTGCATTATCCAGCTTAGTTTGAGGGAAAAAATAGTGGCGCAAAATCAGCTTATTTTTTAAGCCCAGCTGGAAACTAGTGGGAATTCATCTTGCCAGATAAGGCCATTATAAAATATATCAGGCTTCATCACATATATTTGGAGGCAGAAAGAATTAATTGCAGAGGCTTGAGTTGATTCAGTCACACAACATAGATGAAAGCCTCCATCTGTGTGCCTTCTGTGCATTTTATTAACAAAATACTTAGCAATAATTTAAAAGCCCCACAAAACAAAACCTGTAGCATATAAAACATAGCTTCAGAGTTGCCTTGAGCTGCATTATCTTTTACTGTACAACCCTTTTTCTCTTCCCCAAGAAAGCAGTACATAATCATTTAAGAAAATCAAATCTAACTACTTTGTTGTATTAAATCTAATTACTTTCAGTTGGATTTAATTTGTTCTTGTCTAACAGTGCTTCTTAACTGCCTCAGAGCAAGGGCTCTTGACCCATGCGCTGGGACCCCAGGCTGGGGACAGCGTGAGACAAGGTGAAGGATGCTCCCCGAGTGGCGACATCCTGGTGGGATGCACAGGAGTGCTTTGGGTTGCAGGGCAGAGAGGCCTCACCTGGTCTCTCCTCTTTGGCCTTGGCAGCATATTCATGGAATTTTTCAGTCGTGCCCACGTGGGAGTTGTGGCTGCCTGCCAAGAGTTCAAGCAGAAACAGCCCTGTTGTTAATGATTGACTGGTGAGATAATGAAATAGCCTAGCCCAGTGTTTGCTTCTCCACTGCCACTGTACCGCTGCTGTGCACCAGAGTATCATAAATTCAGGGCAGTGTCCAGCCTGTGACAGTCACCCTGCAGCTGTGATGCCCATGGAGCTGCCTGCTGCCCCAGAGACATCCCAGTGCTGTGGTGACCAGGTGAGAGATGGGAATTGCCTCTGACACTCAGGAGTGCATTGAGAACTCTTCAGGCTGTGATCTGCAGAAGTTCTGCTTCACTGACTTTGAGATCTTTTCTGTGGGCACAGCTGGAATGTGGAACCAGAGCAATGGCTTCTGTTTTATAAAGAGAATACTGGAGGTAGAAAATTTGCACTGTCTGTACCCATTATGAACATGCCTTCAGATTGCTCGAGCTAACAGGTAACCTGGTGTATGCAAGGTGTCCCTGCCCATGGCAGGAAGGGTGGAACTGGATAAGCTTTAAGGTCCCTTCTAACCCAAACCATTTTGTAGTTCTTTGATTCTAACAAAACCAAACAACATCTCAGTGTATGTGTATTTTAGATGCCTGTACCTGGTACATATTGTCTCCAGCAGTTGCTGTGCTCACTATTTTTATATTTGCTTTATGCAAGAAAAGAATGAAAATAACATTCTGGTTACCTGTTGCTTATATTGTGTTTGCTGTGAGTCTGGAGAATAGTGATTCTGCTGATCCATGGTCTAAGTAATTGCTTCTTAGCCTGTGGATAAGTGCGTGTGTTTGGGGAGGAATTCAGTGAGATCCCAGGTGCAGACCTTTGAGGGCCACAGTGCGTGGTGGATGAGCTCACTTGTCTCTCCTGACAAGCAGATTTTTCTCCATCTCAGCAGTGTCCCTTGAACAGCTAGGGGACACCACACATGTCCTCGGACCTCACAGGGTTTGATGCAGAGTTTGTGTGATACATGGGTTTGGGTGCTTGAGAAACACCCGGCCATGCCGGGTGCCTGTGGCATTGTGGCACACATGCCAGTGTGTGGGTGCTTATGGCATCGTGGCAGCCATTTACAGGTGGTTTGGGAGGTCTCAGAGAAAGAGGAGGTGCAGAGTGTGCCTTGTCCCAGCTCGGCAGCACGGGGCAGGCAGAGCCAATGGTCCCCACTGGGGAGAGATGACTTAAACATGTTGCAAGAGCCCATCTAGGGCCAGGCATGAGCTGGTGGATGGTGGTGAGAGAAGAAAGCATAATGTTGGACAAACGGGTGTCCAGGTGCTGTGTTTTCTATCAATCCTTTCTCCCCACCAAGGGCTGACTTGGCTCTCAGGTGCCTTGCAGAGCATCTGCTGCCAAAGTCCATGTGCTCCCTTCTGAGGCACCCTTCTGTAACAGACAGCCTGGAAACAGAGGAAGGGGCAGGATGTATCTTGGAAAATATTAAAACCACATTTTGAAATGTTTAACTTGGGGCTGGAAGCTGTCTTAGGCAAACATGATTGCACCAGGACACCTGAACTTCAGGGCTTGTCCTCGGGATCTCTGACTGTGAAAAATGCCATTTTCATAGGGAAATATGTGAACATAACCAAATAATTGAGGACAGAACTGAATTTGTAACAGAAAAATTATCTTTAAAATGCTAAAATTATCAGTGTGTTGTAGTGTGTAAGGGACCAATCTCACCCCTGCTGCAGACATTGACAGTCTAGAGTGTCACCTGAGTCTACTAAAAACACAGGAGCTCTGCTCTATCCTTGAGTATGCAGATTATGTGGGTTTTTTTAGAACACATAAAATCTAGGTCTATGTTTAATAAGTCAGGTAAGGGGTCTGGCAGGTAGACATTTTTACACAGAAAATAGCTGCCTTGGTACAAATGTACTTAATGATCCTCCAGCACAGGCAATGTTTGAGGCTGATGGTGATTGCAGGTTATAGAGGACTGATTTGGAAACTCAGAGGGGAAGTTTCTGTAGAATGGGTTAAATGTAGAAAGACAGATCTGCAAAAACTCACACGTTTCTGTTTGGGTGGGGACTAGTCGATATGAAGTGCTACAGACAGGGAATCACTTGGTCCCTTGTTTGCATGTACCCAGTAGATCCTCTCACTGAAACTGCCACTACTTTCTGCATTACTCATCTATTATCAGAGGTGAATACCCGTCCTGGCATCACCGGCTTTGGGAAAGTCTCTCACAAAAGCTCTGAATTCTGCCTTTTCCCAGAATTGAATTAATTTATGCTTCTCCCCCAGCATTTTTCCTCTGACATCTCCTGCCAGTTTTGCAGCATGTCTGGAGGGAGGCTGAAGGAGGGTGGGTTTAGTTCAGATATTGGGAAGAAATTCTTCCCTGTGAGGGTGGTGAGGCCCTGGCACAGGTTGCCTGGAGAAGATGTGGCTGCCCCATCTGTGGAAGTGTTCAAGGCCAGGTTGGATGGGACTTGGAGCAACCTGGTCTAGTGGAAGGTGTCCCTGCCCTTGGCAGGGTGTGGAATAAGGTGATCTTTAAGGACCCTTCCAACCCAAACCGTTCTGTGATTCTTTGATGCTCTTTGCAGACCAGGGGTTTGATTTCTGTCCCTAATTCTGAGCAACCCCCACCCCACTACTAAACCTGCTCCAATGTAAGTATTGGATATTTCCAGATTCTTTTTAACTACTAATCCAGGTTTTCATTTTTTGTTGTGGAAACCAGTGATACATTTAGTGAGTTTAAGCATAAATGCTTATGAATTCTGCCCAAATGAAAGCTATGGGAAAATACTGGAATGCAGTATTTGCCAAAGGAACAGAGCAGTCTAATATATTATTTCTTGTGTATATTTGGTGCTTTCCTCTTGTTCCAGTGGAATGTTCTGTAGTAACTGGACATTGCATTACTGTCTGCTCCAGCCCAAAGGTAGGAGCAATTGTGTTTAACATCTGGATGAATTAGACTGAAAACAGACATCCTCTGGAAAGGAATAGTTTCTGTCTCCTATGTCAAAATAAGAAAGAGCTAACGGCTTTTTTTAAATACCAAATTAATTGATATGACTTCATAATCCTTGATTTGTATACAGGAAAATGGAAGTGCTAATATGGTTTGCTAATTATATTTTAGGCTGCTGCTATGAAAGAATGGAAAAGTTACATGATTTTCTGGGGGTAGAAAAGTGTTTAAAAAATTAATTTGTAGTTAGGAGGAGTGCTGAGAAGGCGAGAGGCCTGGGCTCTGCTTCTGCTGTGGGACTCAAATGATTTCATGGTAAGGCAGAGTCCTACTGGTGTGGCAGTGTATGACTGAAGTTTGTTAGATATGCTCTGAGGTACAGGGAGGTTGTTTTGTTAGATAAAGCTCAATTTCCGCATCTGTGCTTGCTTTCTCTCATTTCTCTCATGTTTTCAGTCTCCTCCTCACCTGTGTTCAGTGTTTGGAAGTTTTCCACGTACCACAAGCTAATTCCTATGCTCTCCTGTTCTCTGGGATAATCTGGGTGAGCTAGCTTGACCGTGTCACCCTCTGCTCTGGGAAGGTCTGGTAGGATTCTCTGTCCCATATTTTACCTGTCGGTATTCCGTAGATGGAAATGACTTTGGGAATGTAGTGAAGAGAGTTTGTTTCTGTATCTTCATGAAGTTCATAGCACACAGTCTAAAGCTTGCAAAGTTCAGCAAAAAGCTTCTTAGTACATTTAGGGACCAGAGAATGAATTTTTTGATCCATCTGAAGCCATAATTTAAATTATACAAACACATATATTTATATATGTAAATAATATATATAATCCAATTTCATTAAGGGGAACTGGACACTGCTCCTTCCCCAGCCAGTGCCTCTGGAGCCATCCTTGTCTAAAACTGGAGCTGCAGCAGGAATATTTGTTCTCATGGCAGGTTTGTCTGTGGAAAGCATAGCTATAGCATGTAGAAATTGGAATTGTAGTGTTATTCTGTCAAGGACTCTTGGACTGCAATTACAGAGCCATTCATAAAGCTTCTGAGAATAGTTTTATATTAGAAAAAAGCATATGTACATGCCAGAAAACCACAATTCTTCAAAGATGAGATGACTTCATGACATTTCCCAACCAGCCAACACTCACTAATAAGTTTGAGTGAGCGTCAGCTCTCCCAGAGCTCTGATAAAGCTGGAAAAGGCAAATTCTGATCCAGGCAGTGCTGGGAATACATTGGGTTTGGGATGTGTGGCAGCTGGTGAAGCTGCCTATTATAAGCACTTGGGTTTTTCTAATTATACACAATTAATAATGAACATGTTTTTAAAACTGTGCTTGCAGTTTTAAAATTTGCTAACCAACTACCAGCTCATAGGATTCTGGACTAAAACCATGTCAGTGGAAGGAGATGTTGAACTGGATTACCCCAATTTAAAGGCCAGTTTCTTCTCTTGTGAGCTTGACTTGCTGCCTAAGCTGTAGGAAGCTCAGTGCAGCCAGGAGTAGGTCAGGGGGACTACGAGAATTTTATTTTTCTCTGATGTTTCTTGGACAGCCTTACTGGCAAGCAGTCAACAAGGTAGAAATGAGAAAATATCTTTATTATGTATTTTAATTAAATTCTATTCTATTAATTAGTTAATTTAATAATATATATTAATATTAAAGACATATGTTTAAAAATCATCTGTGTCATTAGATTTTTTTTCTTTTTGATTTTTAGTACTTTAGAATCTGTAATTTTTTAATGCCTTTGTGGTGTTTTTGTAGCCTGTAAAAGCAGTATGGGGGTAAATTTATTGCATCAAATGAACTTGATTAGATTTAAAAAGAAATAAGGAAAATTATGGTGACATCAGAAGGGATAAAATAGAAATGGTTGGGAGGAAATGCATACATTTTGGATGGAACCGTGATTTCTGGCAAAAGCATTTCTTGAGAAGCACTTACAAAGGTAGAAGAACCAGTAAGTGTTCGGTGTTTAATAGAATAGAGACTAATGCTGATGGAAACCAAGAGAAATTTTTGAGGCTGAATAAGGAAAGTCAGGGAATTCAAGGACAATGGAGAGGTATGTGGTGGGTGACTGCTCTAATTAAAAGGTCAGACTCTGTTGGGTGCTCAGAAAAGGTCTGTCCTGGGGCTGTGAAGAATTGCCAAACGTGATCTTCCTCATTAAATCCTTGGCCAGAGATTGGGCCATAGGTCAAGTCTCCAAAAGCAGTTTATTTGGGCCACAGCTTTTCATCACCCAGCAGGCATGTTAGGCAAATGCCAAATGTTCCTGTCCAGCAGTGAGATGTCATCCCTATGGGAAGTGATGCCAGGAAGGTGAAGGACGGACCCATTCTGGCACTGTGGCTCCAGCAAAGTTCCCATGCTGGTCACTAGGGATCTCTTCCTTCTGTAGAGAGCCTGGCATAGCAGGGTGAGGAAGTTTAGGAAGGTTTGTCTGTGCCCCTACACAAAAAAGGGGATACTGAGGTGCATTATTATTACTTTCATTCTTCTCTAAATATCTCACAACACTTTGATAGCTCCAGAAAGCCTCAAGTGTGTATCCGTGGGTTTTACTGGAAATGTTTACATTCCTTAAACTATGGCAAAATTTGTTTCTGTGCACACAAGGCATAAACCTCCTCTAAATCCCACTTAGGCTCTGTTTTGGGACTGTGTGACACTTTAACTTCCCTGGCTCCCAGTAGCAGGGTGAGCCTTTCATTGGGCCTGGAAGCCAAATGTGAGACTTTGTCCTTGGGTGTTGATGCACAATATCCTTGGTGACCATTACCTACCTGCACGATAGTTCTGGAAATAGCACTAAATGAGAAAAATGAGGGTTAGAGTCTTCAGAAATCTTAGCAAAAAAAAATACAGATTAGCAGCAACTGTGTTTTTTGTCAACCAAAGGCAATATCATCTGCTATGTTTGCCTTCCTGTTTGAAACTTAAAGTTGAAAGTCCAAGGGGATAAAATTGTTGATTATAGGCTAGAAAGAAATAATAACAAAGGGAAAGTATTAAAAAGAAAAGGCAGAGAAAGAGAGAAATAATGACTTTCAGAGATGCTGGGCACAAAGGCAATGCCAGCCACACTTTCCTGGATGTGGTATCCTTCCATTTCTCTCACCCTTTCAACAGCCATGTCAAAGTGATGGAATTTGAAGACTTCAGACATTTGTCTGGAATTTCTGGATATTTAACAGTCTGGTTGAAGGACCAGCTCTTATTTCCAGACATCTCATATCTCACAGATGGACTCACTGAGAGTGCATCCATGTTGTGCAGGGGCATGGGTTTCTGTCCAGGAAGACCTGGATGGAGAACAGGGATCCTGGGCTAGATCACCAACCGATGACCTGCTGAAGGTTTCTGGGAGAAACTGCACCTGCCAGAGACTGCACCTGACTTCCCCAGGATTCTGGCCTCTCTAGGCTGCCCTGGGACAGCCAGGTGGATCACCTGCTAAAGCAAGAGTCTCTCAGGTGATCTTTTGTAGAAATGAGATCTCATGGTCTGGGGAGCAGATGGGTCAGGTGCTGCAGGCTGTGCAACTGATTGGAATCTGAAGAATTTCAGCTAATATTTACATCAAGTGTTTACCCTTTGATAAGGAGCAGGTCATTCACAAATGTGGACATGACATAATATTGGTAGGTTGGTCAAGCTGTTTGCTTTGCATTGTGCACACTTGTTCTCTTCTGGAGAACACTTGTGTACTGTAGTTTGATCCCGATTCACAGCTGTGCGTTTCCCCTTTATTTTCATGGAGCCATTTGTATAAAAAGGGCAGTTCCACAAAAAGAGAGCTAGGAAGGTTTGAACTGTGCTTGCGTTTATTAAGGAAAATGCTCTTTCTTGCTTCTGTGATGGGAAGATTGTGTTGGTCATTTCAAGGGAACTCCAAAAGTACAAAATTAGTGCAGACTGTGTTATGTGCCAGCGGCTGTTTTTCCTGGGTTGTTGAGGGCAAATGAGAGACTTGATAGAGAGAATACCTGTGTTTCTGATGGGTGATGATTTGTTTGGGCAAGCATCGTATATAAGTGCAGGTGAGTTATGGATCAATTACCGCACCTATCAAACCCTAAACGAGGTCAAACAAGACCAAACTGTAATTATAATAAATCTTGCCCTTATAAGATAGGTAAGTTGTTCAATGACTGTGGTCTGGAATCACTAGGTTTTCTTTGTACAGAGTTAATTTGCCAGACATGAGGCTTTGACCTACTGAGTTGGTTGCAAAGAATTCAAGATTGTGCAATCCAAATCACCTTTCCCTAGAACACGACAGGTTGATGTGGATGGAAGTCAAGTTCGCCTCTGTTTTTAACAACAAAAAACAACAAGCAAATAACTCTGGAACTTAATAGGTTCATAGCAGCTTAATTTCTTCCTTGGGCATGGAGTGAATATACTTCCCTGCATCCCTACACTGTTAATATACTTCCCTTCATCTTTCAGTGGTTTTGGTTCTGATATACTTTAATTTAACATTTTTCTTCTTGTTTTCAGTGGTTTATAATGCAAGTATTGCAAGTTGGTCTGGAATGTGCAGGTTGTATTCCAGCCTTGCCAGAATATTTCTGAGACCTAGAGACAGCGCAGTTCATGAGGGTGCTCTACCACCTCCCCGCTGAGAACAATAATGACATTGTTCATGTCAGTTGAGTTTTAAGGACATTAATGATTTTCTCTTACATGGGAAAGAGAGGGCAGTTTCCACATAGCTCTTTGACCACATTGAGATAAATGATTGTGCTGCCAGGATTTAGGAAATATCCTCTTCAAAAGAACTAAGACATGTTTTCCCTAAGGTGTGTTTCAGTATCAGTCAGAGGTTCTTACCTCAGTCTTCCAAGATACAGAAATTATATTTCCTGTTATTTGTGGTATCATCATAAAAACCTGAATCAAAAATTCTTCACTGTATTGCCAACTTCACTGTAAATCCCAATGAGGAGCTTGAAACAATGGGGAAAAGAAATCTTGGGAATGACTGATATAGGAAATCAGGAGAGTACTTCCATTGATAGACATGAACCAAATCACAACTGTTACTTGGATTCTACACATTGCTGTGAAAAGTTAGAGCCAAATTCTCACTGTAAATCAGGGTGGCTCCATTAACTTCCATGCAACTGTGCCAGCACATCCCAGGCGAAGACTTGGGTCAGTCTATTTACAGCACCGTCAGTAAGAGCTGCTTGGAGAGGCTCCACTGGGAGAAAAATTTGATTAAAACAAGGGAGATAAGAATGACAGAAGAATCTGTCTTCTGGGTCTCTTGTGGAATGTGGCTCCTGTGGGGTTTGATCCTGTGCACCCACAGCACCTCCAGGTACCACTGAGCTCTCCTAGCTCAGTGAGACCCAGCAGTCACTGCCATGGGCCAGACTTCCAGGGCATTCTGTTTGCCTAGGAAATGTAACAACAGCGTGATACACCGTGGTACCTTCCCACTCTGCAGTTAGTGTCACTGCAATCATTCAACTGCTTTTTTTTCTCAGCGGTTTCAGAAAATCCAAGGTTTTCATTTCACCAAGTGTCTAAGGTTTTTATTTCTTTAAATTCCTCAATACGCCATCGTGGAAAGGATGGAGAATGGCATCACAAGCCACTGATGCTTCCTATTTCCTTTGTGACCCTGTTATTCAGGGGCAGACAATTAATTCACAGCTATGTTTTAAATCATCTGTAAAGAGGGAGAGAACTCCAGACATCCTTGAGTTGGTTTCTTACTGATATGTTAAAAAACCAAAGAAACACCAAAAAAACCCCAAAAAACCAGGAGGCAAATTCCCACTTCGTGGTGTTAGGCTGTTTTCATTTCCCAGAAACTAGTTAATTTATTTAGCGTGCCCCACCAGTCCAAGTTTCATTTATATATTAACTTGTGTATTTTGGTTCCTATCCATCTCTTCCTTTAGCTCAAAATGAATGATACCAGGACTGTCTTTGACACAAGGCAGGAATGTGATTTTTGTTTTATTAAAGAGAAACATCACCCTGAAACCTCTCTTTCTGCCAGCTTTATGAGGCCCCAGCACAGAAATATGATATTGGGAATGGCAGATTAGTGTCTGGTGAGTTCAACCTTTATGAATAAATCAGACATGTAATATTCTGGAGGGATCTGGACACAGTTTGTGTCTTTTCAGAAGGCCTGTTACTGGAGCAGCTTGTTGATGAAGCTTTTCAAGACTGTTTGTTTGCTTTCTTTTAATAACTAATCAGTTTCCAGAGCTGGTTTAAATGAGAATTGCTAAACAAGGTCGCTGGCTAGCACCACTCTGGTGCCAGGTTCAGTCTTTTATTTGGGGCTCCTCCTGCTTGGGAGCATGTCAGGACATTTGAAGCTGGCAGAGGTGGCTAAGAGGGTCACACTATTGGTGTGAGAATCTCCTGCTTGTTTTCTCTTGGCCCACTGGGTTGCTGCTTGTGGAGATCCATTTGTTAAACTAAACCTGTGGGCATCATGCACAGCAATCAGAGAGGAACTGTCAAGTGCTGCTGATAAACATCGGCTGTTTTCCAGACTCTGCAAATACTGTGTATTTGTCGTACATGAACTCTGTGCTGGTGCTTTTTCCTAGTCCATTTGGGGGTTTGCAGGGGAGTTCCGAGCTGCAGCCATAAATATTTGGCCATCTTTTAAAATCTGTGATTTGGGACTGACAGCAGAATGTCTCATCAAGATGGTCTGTCAGTCTCAAGCCACTTTTTATGGGACTCCGTGAAAGGTTTTCCAAGATGTGCCATGAGAATCCTCCCACTGAGTCTTTAAAACATGTTTCTCTTTCATTTTAGGATTGTCTAGATATTATCGCAATGTGACTGTAGAGAAAAATGTTCATCTCTAACCACTTGGTTGTGGACTTTTAATTAGACTTGGATTTCTGGAAATACCACAACATGACTTCAACTGGGAATGAGATAGAAAGATGGACTCACAGGCAAGGTGGCAGAACTGGGAAGCTGGTAGAGCCTGTGACCTCTCCTGAAAATGATCATATTTTGTCAGTGAAGTCAGTCAGTAGCATGGACCATCTCTTGCATCTCCCTGGAAGGGCAGACTCTGCTTACAGCTCTTTCTCAGGAGGATCATATGTTCAAGAGTACCCCACACCATCGTGCCATGGTGAATACTGCTGTGTGCTTTCAGAGCAGGTCTCATACATGGACTCAGAATATGTGACAAGAATTTATAATCTCAGTGCTGCACACTCTGACCTCGGATCCCCCCAGCCATACAAGGCACCAGACTTGAGCACCCACAATAACTCTCATAGCACCAGTCTCACAGATCGCTGTGGAATCACTCCTACCCAAAGGACTTCAAACCAGGGACCTCCAGCCCTGGCAGCACCTCCATTGTTCCCTCCCACACAACTTGACAGCTGTAACATCACTAACAGACACTTGGAAAAGTCAAGAGGGAGACGAGGCTCTGCAGGGCACACTGAGTGTAGTGTGCAGCCAACTCCTGGTGTGCCGGACAGCCAGCTGGCAGATAGGGATGTACCCTGGAGTCAACACTGGGGTGCAGTTACAGAGCAAGATGTAGGGCCTAATAGGGAAAAGACTCTGGAAAACAAGGGCCTTTCTTCTGATTTTACAAATGAGGTATCAAAAGTTCAGGGGTTAAAGATGGAGGAAAATGGAGAGTGGAGCCCATCACAACAACCTACAAAGAGAAGCAATCCACACATTTTCAGCAGACCTTCTTCATTCATTTTTCAAGAATATTTGAAGACAGACTCTATGGCGAATGTCCCCAAAATACTTCCTGCTTATAATTCAGTTCATGCTAATAAAATTCCCAAAGACATGAACTCCAAATCCTGTCACCGAGCACATTCCAACCCCAATGCTGTTAATGATGCACAGAAAGTCCAACAGTGTCCCTGGGGTGTGCGTAAGCCAAGTGCCAGAGAAGCAGCTCTGCCAAGCACTGTGCCAGGACGCAGCCAGAGGAAAGAGTCCTTGCCCTGTGCTCAGGGCCCACTCCATGCCAAGTGGCATTCAGACATAGATCAGGATGTGTTTGAGGACAGTTCGGAATTAAAATATATGGAGAATGCTCTTCTAAATAAAAATGCCCCCAGGAAGCTGAACGGTTGTACAGACAAAAATCAGTGCTATGATTCTGAAGGAAAAATTGTGAGCGATATTAGTGAACCAGTCTCAAACCAGCAAAACAAAGTGCAGAGATCACCACTGTCCTGCAGCTGTGATGCTATGGAAGTGGAGCACCCTCAGTGTGAGGAATCGGATCCGGGAAGAAAGCAATGCTGGGATGGCACAAGCCAAATGGCTTTTTTCAGACCAAAGGAAGATTCCACATCTCAGTCATTGTGTGAAGTCCAGAAAGAAAACCAGGGTAATAACAGCAGTCTCAAGCTTAGCACGCGTCTGGAACAAGAGGAACCTCCTGTCCAGAAACACCAGCCTGTATTTCAAACACAGCTCTCAAGACAGCTTCAGGAGGGCCATGCTGGTGAACAAATAACCAGACAGGCAACTCCCATACTTTACTATCTTTCTGCAGGGAAAACCACCAATGTCCTGCACCCCAACAAGCTCACCCACAGTCAAGAAGATTCAATTCCTTCAAGCAGCTATGCTGCCTTAGCACAGTGTCTAGAGATACAAAGAGAAGGCCATCAGCTTCAGAGGAGCGGCCACCACCATCAGCGCAGTGCTGATGATCTCCTGCTCCAGACCAAAGATCTCATTCTTAGGAGTCCTGCCTCAGTCACAGAAGAGAGTTTCCAGAATGACTATATAGAGAAACTTAAAGTGGCTCAGAAAAAGGTTCTCAAAGAAACCTCCTTTAAAAGAAAAGACTTACAGATGAGTCTGCCTGTCAGACTGAGACAGAAATCCTCTAAAAGGCCAACAGTTGAACACCTTTGGTCTTTCTCGTTATCCAGTGCAAGTGAGGATGCCAAACCTGTTCCTTGCTCCCCTTCTCATCTAGAATCCTTGGAAAGTTTCAACAGAGATGAAGAAATTAGGAGGCCACAAAAAGGTCAAGCAGGGGGAAGGAAAAGGGTAACCAAAGAGCAAAATAAACTGTGCTACTCTGAGCCTGAGAAGCTCAATCACCTAATGGATAAGGAAGTATCATGGAGTCGAGTTAGGGATGAAACCAGTGAGCAAGATGCAGCGGCATCCAGGAGAAGGGATCTGGAGAACAGAGGAAGGGCACTTTCCAGTTCACATGTCTCCAGGACAGAGCTGAAACAAATCCAGCACAGTGCACTGATCAAATACATGGAACGAAAGATCAGTCAAAGACCAGGTGGCTCACAACACCTCCCACTGCATAAGCCACCCCTGCAGAAGAGGCTATTGAATCCCAAAGGGCCTCCTGTCAAGATTTCCAACCCAAATGGGAGCAAGAAGATGCAAAATGATGAGATTTTCTGCCAAGTTCTCTTTGAACAAAAAGCACCAGATGTTCTTCCTCCTTTGCCTTTTGCTCCCCCACGGAACATGACCAGCAGATGCAATCACAACGAAGAGGATGGGAGCTGTACCAGCAAGTGTCCATCAGCTGAAAGTCTCCCACAGGCAGGTGATTTTGCATCTGGAAGAGCTCTGGAGAGATCAAAATCCATTCCTTCTTCCACACAGGTAAGAAACTAGTACCTAAAGGGGATCTAAAAAAGTCAGAGGGACTCTGGCACTTGGGAGATGCATTTGCAGGGAACATGTGCTGTATGCAGGATGAGGCTATTTGTGCGCCAGCAGTCACTAATGTTCATGACAGCAACTTCATTAGAGCCCTATCCCAAAAATTATACGGAGAATTTTATAAATGACCAACCTTTTTTGGCTCCTGAATTTGAAAGACAGTAGCTGTCAATATTGTTGAGGAGAATAAAGAAGATAAAGGGTCAGAAAATAAATAATTTAACATACCACTATAATTACCCTACTGAAGAGACTGACAAACTTCCACCAGTGCTGAATTTCTGAACTGTTATGACAGTAGAGGTATATTTTGTTGACAGCTGTTATTTTGGTTTTCTAGAAACAAAAAAAAGAGGATGCTACCTAGGAAGAGCATAATAGAAATTTAAATAATAAAAAAGAGATAGACAAAAACACTCCCAAAGATTAAAAAAAACAACGAACAAAACCCAAACATTTCCCCCTAGAAAAAACAACAACAACCAAACAAAAACTACCCAACAAAACAAACCACAAACAAACAAAAAAGACAAAACCTCGGTGAACCTACTTGGAGATCTATCATCAGCTTCCCTTTCTGGGGATAACAAACATGGGAGTAAAATTAGGCAGCTGCCTCGCCTGAAATACTGGTTGCCCCAGTGTGCTGTTTTCCCTTCCAGGACACATGCAGATGCTCCAGAGGTGCAGCAGCACCGTTCCGGCGCTGTGGAAGCTGCCCCGGCACCTCCAGGTAAGGCTGTGGAGCTGTGCCTGGGTACAGCTGATGTCCCAAGCATGAGACCTCCAGCACTTCTCTTCTCCCTCGGGATCCTTCGTTGTCCATATGGGAATATTCACCCGCTACTATCTGGGTCAGTCTTTAAAATAGTTTCTACAGTGTGAAGTGGGAAGTGCCGGGTACCCCTGAGCAGCTGTCCCTGCACAGCCGGGCTCCATCAGATCTCTGGGATCACAGCTCCCTCATCCGAGCTCTGGAGAAAACCGCATTTCCAACAGCTCAGATAGGCCCAGTCCTGGAGAATATGTGTGGTCAGAACTGGTGTAATAGGGGATTTTGCCGTGTTTTTTAAAGGAAAAAAATACTGTGCCATTTAGACATCACTAACTAGGAAGTTTGTGTTTTAACTCTCCATATTTGCTTTGCTAGTTTGAGGAGCATCAAGGGAGATAAACATCTGAACTCTGTCTCAGCAAGGCAGTGATGCTGACTCTTTTGTAGTAAAAGAATTTCCACTCTTTCAAAAATATCCCAGTGGTTTCTGGAGACTTGAATGGCTTATGAAAAAACAATTAAAATTTTTTCTTAAATTTCCTAGTTTAGGAGGTTAGCATAAAAGTAACTGAAAGTTCCACACAGAACCATAACATCAGAAACATTTGATCATAGCTCTTAAACAGTCTGCAAAGATACCTGTTGTAGAGGGAATGTCTCAAATAAAAGGAACTGTCCCCTTTCTTACAGTTTCCGTGATCCTGAGAAAGAGGGATCCAAGACTCATGAACATAATGACATATCTGGAGGTGTGAGCAGTCAGGATAAAAAGGAGCAGATTCCTGAAACCCCTATTCCTGTCCCAAGAAGCCGAAGCAAGGAGGGTGCTCAAGTGGAAGAGGAATGCAGAACTCAGTCTCTGAGTGTGAATGCTGCACTCAAGCGTCCAGAGCAGCAGCAGCCTGCAGCTTCTCCAGAGCAGGGAATGCATCTCCGCACAGCATTGGCTCAGCCTCACCAAGGAGACAAAAATCCAGCCAAAGGTTTACTTGCCCAGGAAACATCTGTGCACAGCAGCCACGATGATGTTCTCCTGGAGAGAAGGACACACCTGCCCAAATGGAGGCTGCAGTCTCCGCAGGACCAGCGATACCAAGAGCTTGCTATGGAGATCATTGCCAAAGACAGTTCTCTGGTGGACAGTCTCATACCTCATCCTCTTAGAAAAACTGCTTTGGACCTGATGGAGGGTTTGTTTCCTTTTAACATTTCCATGCTGGATAAATCACACAGGAAAAGAGGAAAAGTACAGCATGTGCAGGAGAATGAGTAAGTAGACAAAACCAATTATCTAGCACTTTGGTCTATTTTAACGTATGGATATCATGTACATACTAGTAGTAAGATGAACCTGAACACATTGTTTTATTTTTGTTTCATTAGAAAAATATTTAGCTTTCTGATTTACATGCCATGAAATATTTGAGGCTAAGGGTATATGATGGAAGAAAAGTGGTTCAGTGGTGCCTTATTAAAGGCACTGTGACAGACCTAGGCTGCAAATCTTTTGCTCTTTATCTTCGAAAAAATTAGACGATCTCCTGTGGTGAGAAGAGAGGAGAGTGATCCTGAAGTCAAGATGGATAAAACCATGAATTCAGTGTTTGTGAAGAAAACTTAGTGTTTGCTACAGGTGTTTATTTTCTGTTCCAGTAGCGGGAAAAGCCATGGAGATGGACCAGGAGAACATCCTAAATCTGAACATGAAGTCAAGCAAAGGAACAAAGATCCTGCCTCTAAGGGAAACCAAGTCCTGAAGAGGAACAGAGACAGCACAAATGAGCCAGATGACATCACGTCTAAGAAAGTATGTAGATGACTACCATGGGAACCACTGTTTCTCCATCATGACAAAGAAGTTCTTATTAGTGTCATTATTACTATGGATATTTTTATCCCAATAACATTTCACAGGTAACTGTGAATCAATTTTTGCCAGTAGGTGAAGTCCTGGCAAATTGGCATATTGATCATAAATGGTAGTATTTGAATCCTGCCTGATTTGACTCAGATCTCTCATCTCTCATCATTGAAGGTTTCCTTGCACAGCCAGCTCCTGTGCAGCAGCAGCAAATTCCCAATTTAACACTCAAATCTAATCTTAGAATCGTAAAATAAATTAGAACTGGCAGCCTAAATAAGAAATATTCTTTAGTCTGAGAACTGGCAGCAGCTTCTGCACATTCCGGTGTCCAATTAATTCCATATATGCAGAGAATAGGGGACATAGCTGGACAGTGATAGAAGTATGGAGCTTGGAAGGGTGACGGTGTAGCTTTGCAGAGTTAGGTGGGCTTTTGCCCCTGGCCATGCTCCATCTCAGCTAATGACAATCTGCCTTCCTGAAGCTCCTCCTGCTGTGCACATTACCTGCAGTCTTACTGCTGTTCCTGTTCATGGTGGCATTGTCCAGCTTTCAAAGAAGCTGATAGTGTGCTCCCACTCCAGTCTTGAGGCCTTTTTCCATATAATTTCTCTATGAAACAGCCTCTTCTGATTACTTTTCTACCCAGGCACCGTGGCCTGCTTGAATTGCCCATGGAACTGGCTTTTTCTGTGCATATGATAAGAGAAATTCCAATCACTTCTTCCAAAGATTGGTACAGAGCTGGGACTTCATGCTCATGTCTTAGAACAACAGCTCTTTGTAATCATGCTGTAATCTTTATTGCAGTTCCCTTCTGACTGATTGGAAGCTCTCTGAGCCAGGGAATATATCACCAGCTAAGGTGATTACAAGTAATTTGCTTTTCAGAGTTTGGGAATTAAGTACAGCTTAGAAAATATTGCTTTTCCCCCCTTTTTTCTTTCCTGTAGCTTAAAATTATTTTTAAAGTCAAAAATTTGGCAAAGACAATGTGAAGAAAATCCATTCTCTAGAACTGATATGGATCTCTTTGGCAGTAACAGCTTTCTGTGATTTTTTTTTTCCTTTGCAGTTGGAACTCATGGCTGGTCTCCAATCCAGGCTGCAGGCGCTGTGGGAGGAACAGAAGCTGGTTCTCTCGGAAGCCAGGGAATGCGCCAAGTGGGGTGAGGAGCTGGAGGCCTTGGTGCGGGACCTCTGCAAGCCTAATGAGTTTGAGCGCTACATGATGTTCATTGGGGACCTGGAGAAAGTGGTGAGCCTCTTGCTCTGCTTGTCCAGCCGCCTCGCCCGAGTCCAGAATGCCATGAGCAGGATGGATGGCAACACAGATGCCGAGGAGAAGGTGAGTGACAACAAAGGTGTTGAATTTTTTTGGTTCACTTCTTTCCAGGTGGAGCTATGCTCAGATCATTTGTCTAACAGCTTGTTTAGCTCATTGGTTGTACGTTATCCCAACCAGCTATTGCCCAGGCAGTGTTTACATCCTGGGATGGGCTGTGTTCTCAAGGCTGAAGCAGAGCAGAGCAGGTTTCTGGTGAGGACCAGGGTTCAGTGCTGGAGCACAGGAGTGCAGAGTGAGCTCTGCAACTGGGTGCTGGGGGGCAACAGAAAAACCTTGAGAGGCTCCAAGCCAGAGGGGCGGCCTTTGGACCCTTGGGCTTCTCTTTGGGGAGCGGCTCCAAACATGTGCTTCACAGGGCTTTTTGTGGGTTAATTTCTCCACTGGTAATTTCATTGCAGTAATTACTGCCTCTGAAATCATATTTCACTAAATGGATTTGTCCTAGCAAGCAGGAAGATGTGGTCATAACTTGAGATAAAACTCACTGTAGTTTAACTCCACTAGCCAGCTTTGCTGGAAAATGAGGAATTGTCTCATGTCACCAGGAAATAATTTCAACTCTTGGAAAGTCTCCTTTTTGCTGAAGAAGAAAAGCCAAATTTAGCCCAGGAATTATGCTTTCCTGCTGTCCTTATTGCTCTTAGACATGTTTTTATCAATACAATACCTGCTGCTATCTCTCATTTGGAAACTGGAAAAGCACAGAGTTAGAAAAACTGTGATTTTCTGGAGCTGTGCTGCTGCTGACCTGTATCTCTGGAGGTTCATCATAGTTCACACACAGAACAGCACTAAAAAGGTCCTTCCATGCAGTGTGACATGGAGAGCCAGGATTCACCGCTTTCAAAATGTCTGTTGTGTTAATGTGAATAATTTTAAACAGTATTTCATGCTTACTTTCACTATATGGTAGGCAGGGAGGGTGTTGTTTCTCTAGTATTACATTTATACTCTTCATAGGAAACACATTTAAATAATTTATTCAAATATTTTAATAACGTGCCTAATAACGACTTGTGCCAACACTCTTAACAGCCATCTCCTGCTACAGACTGAGGGCTGTATTTGCCTTCATGTCAGCAAAACCAGCAGTCTCAATCTTTGACTCCATTTTTAGGGTGTCAGTAGTGACCATTGCTCTCTGCTATATTTATGGACACTGTCCTGAAATAGGACATTTTCCAGCAGTGTAATTGCTATGAAAATTATTACAGCTGAATGAGAATTAGCTAAAGGTGAAAGGTACCAAAATCCTGTAGAACAAGCAAGGCCCAACTCTTTAAAAGAAGCCTTTGATGAACAGTTACTGTCTACATCACAGTTATTTTATCACACGGACCTTTTAATAGAAGCCACTCTATCTTTTTAATATGTCAGTGGCACTCTGGCCACATGCAACACACAAAACACAAAGATATGTGCCTTAAAGAGCTTTTAATTGAATGAAGATTGTTACAGGATACTTTAAAATGACCAGAATGTTAAGTATATTGATATTTTTCATGAGGGCAGCATGGGAGAAGTGAACCTGGATGGCATTTACTGTGTCTTTACCTTACAAACCACAAGAATGAGTAATTCAATCGAGAAAAAACTCAGGTGGAACACAAAGCCCACAAGAGGAAGTAATTAAATTAAATTGACTGTGGCTGCCACACAGTCTGCCAGGAATGATGGGTTCTCATGGTGTGCTTCTTTGTTTTTTGATTCCATTAGCAATCGCTGAATGATCGGCACAAGCTCTTGTCTCGACAGCGGGAAGATGCAAAGGACCTGAAGGAGAATCTGGACCGGAGAGAACGTGTGGTCTCTGGAATCCTTGCCAAATACCTGACAGAGCAGCAGCTCCAGGACTACCAACACTTTGTTCAAGTCAAGACCTCCTTGCTGGTTGAACAGAAGGACCTCGAAGAGCAGATTAAATTTTTTGAAGCACAGTTTGAAAATCTTGAGCAAAGCATCCCTGTCTAACACCCACCACCAGGGCAGACATTTTTACACGTTATTTGTCATGTTTCCCTGGAAATCCACAGGCACTCTCATCACAGAGATCAGTTTGGTTGATTCTTCCAATCCTGCTTGTGCCACAGCACTGACAAGTGCTTAGATGTTCTTGGATGCTCTAGGCACGCTCTGGATGTGCCTTCCTCTTGGACAGGCCAACCGGCAGCGTCTCACAGTGTGTAGCAAACTGCCTTGTGGACGTGACTGATAGGATTCATTGCTCTTATTAATTTGGTGTGTATTTCTCTTCTTCTTGTCCATCCATCTGTTTCCAGATCAACATAATCTCAATAAAAGAACTGTACAAATATTTGCCTCTTGTGGGTGGGTTGAGTGTTTGAAATGAAAAATTATGTGGGTGCTCAGATTTGAATTGGTGATTGCACAAAGCCATAGGAAATGTTATGGACCATTTCAGTGAAACTCCTGCACTCATTTCTACTGTTTATATGTGTGATGCAGTAAAAATACACTGTAATGAAAGAAAATAATTACTTCCTTTCTTGGCAGTTGCCATCCATGAGTCTTTCCTGGCTCTATGTAATCCTGGTAGGCTGTTCAGAGGAGGTCAGAAAAAGGATGGTCTTCATTGACATCAAAGAGCCAATCAGTGATGTAGCCAGTTTAAATGAACACTTTTGGGAATCATAAACTCTGAGCTTATCCTGCACAATCATTTACAAAGTCCTTGCTGTCCTTTTGAAGCATCTATTTTTCAAGCAGCACCTTCAGGGGGTTGTTTTTAGGTAGTTTTCAATTGTCAGCATGCACAAAAAACCTGAACATAGGGGAAAAGCTCTGCTGCAGACTGGGCCAGGTGGAACCACTGGAAGAGATTATTCAGTTTCAATGAGACTTGATATAAATCCCCTGGCAAAAATCTTTTAAGCCAGTGTTTGCATTAAGTCAAACCAGTGATGTTGCTGTATTAAAAATCTCAGTGTGTTATGTTTGCAAGAATTCAGTGAGAACAATATGCAGCCTAAGCTACATACCCCTAGACCATGAATAAGGCAGCCACTAATTAAACTCAGGTTTCTTCCACAGCCAAAATAGATGTTCATTGTGCCATGATGTTGGGCTTCACCAAGAAATGTTTTACTAGTGGTGTGTCCTGGCTACAGTAAGTATCATCACCACAGAGAGAAGCTGTCCTGTTCCTGAGGAATCTTCTTTGGAATTGCATGTCACTGAGCACAAGAACTCGGGGAGCACAGTGACTAAGCTGCCCAGTGTACTGTGGTTGCCTTAATACCTGGGGGAAAATGGCCAGACACTGTAGATCCTGCAAGTAATCTGCACAGTGGTTCTCAGAAGGCCATAAATACAGGCTTTTAATACATAAATCTGAAAGCTGCCTTTTGAAAATGGTCTTTAAAATAACAGAAGCAATGTAAATGGAGTCAGTGGAGAATTTTAAAAAATATGAGCAATGTTAAATGAGCTGTTTGCACGATTTGAGAAGCCTGACTTGAAGGCACACTTTATTCTTATTATTCCTAGTTGAGGGAAAAACACCTAATTGGAAATAAGTGTTTTGTAATTGAAGCTAATGCTTGCTTTTAAGGGGGAAAAATGGGTCTGCCCTGCTTAGCTTATCTTTTTAGGGTTTTGTGCCATGGGGAGGGCAATTGCTACCCCTTCCACAACTGGCACTCACATGTATGCTTCAAAGAGCAACAATTAAAAATAACTTCTACTTGTTTTCAAAAAAAAGAAAAAAAAGATTCCTTGGTACAGTGTTAGACTGTAAATTCCAGGCAAAGTGAAAAATGGACACAGTGATGGCACCAGAACCTCTGCAGGCAAGCAAAGACCCACTTTCAAAGCACCAGCAGGTCTGGATTGTCAGGTGGGTCTCAATTTTGATACTGACCATTTGTTACCAATTTACTAGGAGGGTAGTGGTGAAAGCTCATGCTGGACCTTCGCCATGTGCTGCATTCCTGGCATATCAACATACTAAGACATGGTAAGTGTCCCTTTCTGCTCTGGTCAGCTGCGGCCTCTAAAAGTACAGACTGAAGTCAAGAAATGGTTTAAGCACGTGCTTTTGAATCCTATTGCCTTTTGCTGAAAGTTTGGTAGTTAGAGCACTAATTACATCCCCATACCAACACGTGGCAGCTTTTTCCCAACTTCATGTAATGCAGCACAGAAGGCAAGATGGCCAGAAATGCAGAGCATCTTCATTTTACAACACTGTGATCCCACACTGCTCCAGTTTTTTCTGACCCTTTACCATCAGAAGACAAATACAAGACTTGAACTGTAAATAGCAGTAACTGGTGGTCTTCTTGGGGAAGCAAATCCATAGGGATGATGGAAATAAAACCCTGTGCTGTCCTTGTATATAATTACTGCTCATACCATTACTCACCAGCCTTCCATTTGTGACTTCTGCAGCAATGACACTGAGTTACCTATGCCCGGAGCCCTGGGAAACTATCAGCTTCAAGAGACTTCTGCACCTTGGCAATGACCCCATGCTGGGTGACTTCTTACGTAAATGAAGTCAGGTGTGTGTGAGTTGGAAAAATGCAAGGAATGAAGAAGCTGCCTGGTACTTGACCCCCTGGGAGAGCAGGCAGGAAATCGCTGCTGCCCAGCCTTGGGAGTCTCCTGTTGCAGTCTGCCAGGCTGATACTTTCACAGGTAAAACGTAATGTGAGCCCAGCTCCACGGAGAATTGCAATCGGAGCCCTGTGGGGAGCTGTCTCTATGAATTACTGACAGCTGCATCCAGAAGAGTGCAGAACAGCAGTGCTGAGGAGAAGGAAGAGGTGAAAGTGGCAAAATGCAAGTGCCCAGATCTCCCTGTTGGGTGCCAGCAGCGGGAGGCTGGGGAGATTCCAGGAATGATCTCTGCATCTTGCTTGGCCACCCACAAACAAGTGGCGTGGGGGAAGACTCTGCAACAGCTTCTGTTCTGCCAAGCAGAAGCAGGTGGGCCTGATTTTGGGATAAGAAGATGGCTTGTATTGCCTGAGGCAGAGCATGAGCCTGTGGTGCAGGTGCGGGAGCAGTCCGTGGCAGCAGCAGCGCATCCTGCTCATCTGACAGTGTCCTGGCAGCATCTGAGAGATTTTAGACATGGTGGTTCATTTAGAACTTCATTTAACACCCACTGCAGTGTGTGGGAGTCACTGCTGGGCCAGGAACTGCTGTTTCAGCCTCTTGGGAACTAAACTGAAGCATTTTAATTATTTTGTTTTAAACTCCAGCCTCATTTTCTTCACTGGGGTGTAATGCTGGGGGACTTCTGCACGTGGAACTAATTAAGGAACAGAGGGCTGCAGGAGTTAATGCAAATGTACTCTGCAAAAAGATCTATTTGGTGCTTGTGAGAGCTGCATTTAATAAGTGGAAGGATATTCTCTCTGCTTTGAGATTCATGGCAACCATCTGAATAAATTTTTAAAAATAAACGCAGAGCAGCATTGCAAAACTAATCTTCTGTGCCTGGAGGGAGCCCACATAGACATTAAAGAATAATCAGCCTGAAGGAATCATGCAGCCTCTGGGATTCACAAAAGGCTTTCAAGAAGCAGCACTTGAATTTCACTGCTAAATGAAGAGAGGCATTAAAGGTTATCAGGGACTCTAAAATACCACATGAACCTTGAAGCTGAGTCATCTCATAGATAAATCCACAGAGAGAGAATTATGACCTGCACTGATAACCTCGATTTAGAGAATAAGAGACATTTCTAAAAATGTGCATAAAGAGCCAGAGGTCTTTCTAATGGGCTCAGCCCATGGTGGAAGAGCAACATCCGAAACTACCTCAAAGGGGAACCACTTGTGAAACAATCTTTCCAGAGATCCCTGCCCTGTGGCAGCTCCTGATGGCATGGCTGGTGCCTGCAGGACCTCCTTCCGGACTTCAGCTGCTCCTTGCTGAGTGCCGGGCCAGTGCCACCCAATGTCACAGTGGCTGCTTGAAGAGGTCTGAGCTGGTCTGGTCCGGAGCTGATCCCAGCCTGGAGTAGAGCTGCAGTTCTTTGCTGCAAAGAGGAAAACTACCATGGGAGAGTGATGGACGAAAATACAACACAAAAAATCATGGTGAGAAAGTCTGTCTGTACCGCTGCAGTTTGTTATTGTGACCATATTGGTGAATCTTACTGGTGTGATCATCTGCCTCATGCAGGAGCCTGCGGGTGAGGACACCGGGGCAGGACTGGCACCCCAATACCATGACGCCACATGAAGGGCTTGTGCATTTGGGTATCGTGTTCTATTCAGTGGAAATGAAGGTTATTTGGTTTGTGTTGGCTGTGACTCCACAGTGCTTGCTGAGCTTCTCAGCTGGAGTCTCTTACCTTGTCTGGAGGGTCTCAAGGTGATGGGGATGGATGATTTTCCTCTTGGGAAATTGTGGTTTGGGTTTGGCTGGGAACTCATGCTTTTAGGCGAAGAAAAGGAGTAATGTTCTACCTGAGACAAACATAGAGCAGAAGTTCAACCAAAAAATGGAAAGATGAACATTGCCAGCATAATTTTTATTGTGCACATCTCTATTTTCTCTTCACAGAACAGGAAGAAGATGTACTAAAGCTGTGCTAATATTAACAGTATGGATCTATTTTGCCTGGTTCAGGGTTACACATACAGCATAAAGGCTCAGTGTGCTTAATGACTTGCTTTGTCTTATAAATTACTGAAATAAACCTCAAAACTGGAATAGAAATATTCTTCATTAGGATGCAGAGTTTTTGATCTGTGTTGTCCTGCTCTGTCCCTGCCCTCCCCCTGCAGCAAACAAACACCAGGCTGTTTGTGCCTGTGCTATGTGCTGGCCAAGGCCCTGTTAACAACCTCTTAATTTGGGGAGTCCCACAATAGTACAAACAACTGGAAAGAGCAAAAACTGCCATGTTGCCATTTTATTCAGATTAATATGCAAATCAGGAGGCAAATACATCCAAGGAATGTAGTTCATAGTGGAAACATGAAGAGAGGGAGCAAGACATGCGCAATGGGGAATTAGGGGACTGTCTAGAAATGCTTCCTCTACCTCCAGCTGGTGGCTACAGCTCCCATTGGTCTTTTAGAGTTACTGTGACTCTTCCACTGGACTGTGGGTTTGCGATGAAGCTGAAATCTCATTAAGACTCCTATGCAGTGCAGGAGTGGCACTTCCCGGGTTTTCATGGTCCACATTTCTGTGCAGCACTCACAAGAGAACGAAGACAGCCAAAAATCTCTGTGAGCCTGACCACACACACACTGCCTCACACTTCTCAAACAGCCGCATCCAGGAGGACAAAGTCTGTCCCTTTGTACAGAATTGTGGTTTGAGGTTTGTTTGCCGAGCTCTTCAGAGCAGGTTTTTGAGCTGATACTCCTCAGAACAAAACGTGCCAAGAAACAGACAAACCAAGTTATCCTTAGCAGGCAGACTGAGCCAGGGTCAAGCAAACATTAGCTGTGCTGATCTCTAGTGCTGCTGAACTAAAATGTGAGCTAGTTTTGTGTAGGCGGTCCACTGAATGCACATTCACAGGGTGGAGGAATGACACTGCTCATGCTGCCTACAGGTCTAAAAACATTATCTTGCTGTCAATTTGCGTATCAGTACTGAGTGTGTGCTTTAAAGAAGTGACCAAGGTGATTATCTCCATTTTATAACAGGAAAACTGAGATGTGGTGAGAGGACAGGCTAGTAACCAAAAATTACCACTGAGCTGCTGAGTCCTGCTCCTGCGCCTGATCTGCACCTTCCATCTCCAGCCTTCCCCACTACTAAGCCCTCTCCAGGGGGCAGGAGCAGAGCTGGTGGGGGGGGCTCAGTTTTTTTGGTTTTTACCTTTCCTGCTATTAACTTTGATTGTGCCTAAGGCAGCTCCCAGCTCTGGGCTGGGCCAGGGATTCAAAGACTGCATGCCCAGCCCGTGGCACACCTCCTGCCCTGGGCCATTGTGCTTAGGGAGCCCAGTCCTCCTCTCAGCTGTTCCTCTGAGAATATCCTGGCTAAACTTCACAGCTGTCATTCATTCAGGTGAAAATCCTATTGTGTTCAGCCAGATTTGGGCTTGAAAATGAGAATTAAGGAGAATCAGCCAAGGTGAGGGATTCATAAAACAGTCCTGCTCTAACTTCTTGCAGGAAAATGCTCTCCTGATCACTCATTGCCCTACAGTGTCCCTTCCCACAGTTTAAAGGGCGACATTGGAACCCAAAATCTAGCCAGGGTGACGGACTGGTTTTACTTCAAACTAAAGGCACTATATATTTCTGTAAGATTACAGCAGTGCGTTCTTGATACCTCTCAGTATTTGTCTGCACTCAAAGTTGTACTGCACTGCGTGTACTCATCCCAGCCTGCCTAAATACTATCTTTTCCTTCATCGGCTCAGCGAGGAGGAGGAGGAATGAGCTGAGTCACTGCACATACTTGCTGGCAGAGCCTGGCCCAGCCCACCCCACCCACAGCACCTGGCCTTGTGAGCTCCCCACCTTTGTGCCGCCACCCTTCTGCCAAGCCTCCAGCACTCCCTGGGGAACGCTGGAAGAGGGCTCTTGCTGCTGGGCATTTTTCTATCACACCAGCTAATTGCTGTGATGCCTCTGAGGAAGGAGCAGTGCAGAATTTCCTTGATGATACATGTTGCAATGAAGTCTTATCTCAGCTGTGACTTCTCTGACAGAACAATAGAGAAGCAATGAAACCTTCTCCCTACTTTCCCGGGGGTGAAATCACAACCACGCTCTCCAGGTTAGTCAGGTGGGGTTTTTAAACACAAAACACTCCATTCTTGAACCCTGCCTCTGGCTCATGTAGGCTTGACTCTGAATGAGCACTAAAGTTCAGCGATGTTGTTTGAACAGGTATCAAGCCTATACCCATACTTATTGAACAAACTTCTCCAAAAGGCCAAGCCAAGCTGGAGTGTTTGCAATTCCCACAGAAACAGAACGCTTTCACCAGGCAGTGTCAGTGCCTCAGAAGTAATATGAATGCACACACATGCTTCTGTGGTTTCAGGAAATTAAAAAAAAAAAAAAAAAAGTGTTTTATGTCAGTACACTTGGAAAGACATTTTAAAACAGAGCCCTTTTTTTCCTGGAACTCTGCAAGCTGACAGAGTGCAGCACAAATCAAGGCTTCAAAGGACCAAGCTGGTCAATGGTCACACCAACACCTAGAGAGCAAACTGGATTTTATTTTTTTAAAACCCTACTCCAGATATAGAAGTCATGAGGTGCTTGATCATTAACCTTTGCTTAACAACTTAATTAGTTCAATACAGAAGCAGGCCTGTGCAGAATAACCCAGTCTCTTCCCAGAACAGGTGCATCAGACCTGGCTGCAACCTCTGATTATACTCCCAAAGAATGTCACCAACTCCAGGAACTTCAGGGAGAGTGTTTTGAAGTAGAGAGGGCAGTGCCTCCATCTTCAGTCCTACAGCATTCCTTGTGAGTGTTTGGGACAAGCCAATTAGAACCAATTACAGCTACTAGGTTTAATGCAAGGCAGAAAAAACCAAAACATTCCTGAAGTCACTGACTCGGAAGGAAAGGCAAAGCATGCAAACAAGTGTTTCAGTGCAGAAACCCAAACAGAGCCAGTGCAGCACTGCTCTCAATTTCAGCACCTCTCAATTATACAGGTTTCTAGTCACAGTTTTAGAGAAAACATGCTGTTTTAGCAGACTTGCCCCAGAAGTCGGACAGTTTCTGTTCATAGCTCTGCCTCTTTGCATTAACTTTAACCAAGCAGTAACTAAAAAAATAATAATCTTACTGCAAATGTATTATTTAACCTGCAGTTAGCACGCTTTTTGAGCTACATGTAGTTCTATATATAGAACAATTATGTTTATCATATAAAAGAAGAAGAAGAGTTAGTTTTAGGTCAATGATTCATGCTGTTGAGATAAGCACTGCTTCAAGAGGTCATGCAGAGGTTCTGTCACGAAACACCTAACATTACATAAAGCCCAATCTTTATAGTGTTTATTGTAAATAGGTCAAAATGAAAGGCCAAGTTTTAAACATAAAGAATCAGACATACAAGCCTAACTTTGTTTCCAGTTGGCTACTCAGAAACTCTGACGGATCCAACTCCCCGTTTTTCAGCTCAGTTTTTCACTATCAAGTATCGAGAAGGTTTTTATTCAGATTAAGTTGACTGAACTACAGTAAAGTTTAAATGTTCACAGTAACATCAAGACATGTGGGTAAGTACCACCTGGTCCAAAAGTCTTTCAGGAAGAGAGAAGAACTTAAATCGCTAGCCAAGCTTTCAAAGTGAGGTAGACAAGTCATGGTGACTTGAGTGCTGAAGGTCAGGGTCTATCTTTTTAAGTAATTCATCATAAAATGCATCAGGCAACAACTGAGATTATGTTAGTATTTCTGATAGTGAGAAACTTTGTTTTGAAAAAGTACGCAATTTTTGTAAATAGAAATATCCTTCTTCTGCTACCAAAATAATCAGAAACATCATAGAAAACTATGCATCTGTCCTCTGATAATTTAATCCTGTTAGATAACAAGCCTTGTTAAAGTAGACAGCTAGCAGCTTGCTGTTCACAGTGTAAAATAATCAATCCTTTACCTTGCTTCTGCTCTCCAGACGAGGAACACAGATCAAGAAGGCTGTACCTCAGGCATTTTCACCTGTCTACACACACATAAGTTGTTTTAGTTTTTCAACCAGTAAGTATAAAGTTTGTGGTCTCCACCAATACATCAGCACGACGCTACACACAGCATGGATAGCACTTCCTGGCAGCTCCCTTTCCACAGGCAGCTCCCTTTCCACAGGCACCTGGAGCTGGGTTTCATGCTGTGGGCTTTGGATGTAGACCCTATCACTGATGCAGTTAAACATCCAAAAAGACAGATGCAGAGAGAAAAAATCCAAACTGCTTCTGCAAGAGAAAGCTGAGACACCAGCCATGCTATTAAACCATTTTGATCACAGTAAGGCAGAGGCTAGTGGCCAAAGAACAGCTCAGAAACAGGTCTGCGTTTCACGACAACCTCTTCCTCCTCCTCCGTTACCTCAGAGAGTGAGGAATATGAAGGGAAGCCCCCTCTGGTCTTTGGCTTCCTCCTCGGGCCCGTAGTGGCAGCTAGAAGCTTGTTTAAAGTCGAGGGCTTCCTTAAACCTTTGGTGAGATCGTAGAAAGCCATGTCATCAGATATGACCCCCAGGAAAGTGCTAGTGGAGCTCAAGATTGAAGCTGCAAGCTTTGTGGACTTCTTGATGGGCACAGAGTGCTCCATATTTTGGGAAAGGCTGGGGTCCCCCAGCAAGCGCCTGATTGTAAGGGATGTCCCTTCCTTTAAGTACTGGTGTGGCCTCTTCCCGCTGTAGTCCCTCAGGTCAATCTTGGCGTGGTAGCTGTAGACGAGCATGGTGATGATCTTCTCCTGGCCGTGTATGGCAGCCAGGTGCAGTGCCGTGTAGCCACCATGCGACCTGGCATCCACATTGACACGGGACCCGCCTTTCTCGGCCGCTCGGATGATGTTGGTCACCATGTCGCAGTTGCCGCTCTTGGCGGCCCAGTGCAGGGCGGTGAAGCCAGAGATGAAGTCCCTGCGAGCCGCCAGGCTGGCATCGCCCAGCAGCAGCCCGTGGAGCTGCTGAGTCCACTGCCCGTCGGCCGCCAGGAGCAGCCACTGCTGCTCCGCCTGCTCCAGGGGCACCACCGTCTCCTCGCTCGCCCGGTGGTTCTTGGGACCCCTACGCAGCCCGGGCGAGCGGGACCCGCTCTCCTCGTCCAGCGGTGGGGGGGACAACGGGGTGGCCACCTCCTCTGGCGGCCCTGGGGCGGCAGGAGGCAGCACGCAGCGCACGGGCAGCATGCAGGGCTTGGGCGGCGGCTCCCGCCGAGCTCCCCCCGCGCCGCCGGGCAGGGGCACCCCGCCGCCGCCGCCCTGGAATAGGCCCCGCAGCTCGGCCACAGCCCGCGGCCCGGGCGGCTCCTCGGGACGCGTCCCGACGGGCTCGGAGTCAGGGACGGGAACCGGGTCGGGGACGGAAATCGGGACAGGGGCACCAGCATCGCCCCCAGCCGGCGGGGCAGCGCGCAGCTGCCGCTTCAGCATCACGAACTTGACGCCGTCGATCTCCTTCACCGTGGCCACGGCGTTCACCGCCGCCTTGAACCGCTCCCGCCGCGCCGCCCGCCCCTCTGCCTCACCGGCACC
>VZTD01005405.1:254437-365025 GCA_013397725.1 Rhagologus leucostigma | reverse complement strand
TAAAGAACTGTTGTTCCTATTCTTCATATCTTTGCCTGAAAGCCCCTTAATTTCAAAATTACAGTAATTCGGAGGGAAGGGGGTTACATTTTCCATTCCGAGGGAGGCTCCTGCCTTCCTTAGTAGACACCTGTCTTTCAAACCAAGACAAGTGCTAAGAGGGATTCTCTTCTTGGGGGGGTTCAAAATGATCCTCATGAGTCCTTTCCTCGCAAAGAGCGTTGTAGGCAGACGTATTTGGTCTCTTTGACCAAACGCAGCTCTCCAGATCTGAAGAGTGGATTGTTCCAAGAGGGGGGGTGAGGAGGAAAGGTGAGGACATAGCAGGGACAGAGGGGAAAGCCTCAGACAAAAACAGGGCAAGAAAGATTAGCGGTGCAGGTCTGGTCTAGTGACCCAGCAGCACGACCGAGAGCACACATGGCTCTGGTGAGCTGTTCCTCGGTAGCTGCACTGCAGCAGAGGGCACCAGAAAGGAACAGAAACTGCTCTATTCTAACAGCTCGAGAAATACGAATGTCTGCGTTACAGAGACTGGCGGTGGCCTTGGCTCTGTGCCTTAAGTGGGAAGGAACGATGAAGAAAGACTCGACAGCCCTCTGCTGCATACTTTAAATTATCATAAACACGGGCAGCGTTAATGGCCGTGAGCTCTCGTGGCCTGGCTCAAACCCACGCCGTGGGTGCCACTTTGGTGTGGCTCCCGCGTGTTATGGAAGCACCTCAGTGCAGAGGCACCGCTGCCCTGTGGAATGTGATGTCCTTCCAGTACGCTGAACGCTAGAGACCTTCCCGAGATGGGGGGATGGGTCTGTGTGACCCCTGCAGAGGATGCTCCCGGCCCTTCCGCAACCACACTCGGGCTCGCAGCTGCAGAGGGCAGTGCTGTACGGCGCTCATAGCCCCCTTCTCCTGCCACGGCCACCCTTGCGATGTGCTCGCCCCCAGACCCACAGCTGACCCCCGGCAGGGGCGGTGGGGGCCCGCCGGGGCAGCCCAACCTCTGTCCCCCCGTTTCACTCCCCTCCGCGGCTGAGGGTTCCGCGCTGAGGGCGGCGAGTGGCGGGACCTCCCCGCCGGCCGAGGGAGCTGGCCTACACCCCATCCCGCCCCGCCGGTGCCCGTCCCCTCGGTTCCCCCGGTCCGGCGGGCGGGCGGCGCCTGCAGCGGGCGGAGGGAGTTTCCAGGAAGTGGCCATATTGGAACCATTCAGCCGCATCCACCCGCGGCGGGCAGCGACAGCAGCGCTCCCGCCGCCGGAGCCGCGCCAGTCCCGGTCATGGCCGCTACCGACCTGGAGCGTTTCTCGGTGAGCACTGCCCCTCTCTCGTACGCGTCTCTCCTCGACCATACAACTTGGGGTTTCTTTGTTACTCGGAGGCGGGGGAATAACCCAGCGGGTGGTGGGGTCAGGACACTAGGGGGGATGCGCGGCCGCTGCCCCGCCGGCCCCCTCCGGGACCTCGGCGGCGGCGGGGGAAGCTGGGGAGGGAGCAGGGTGATGCCAGTGCCCGTGGCGGTTGCGGGGAAAATCCTTGCGGGAAGGTCCTGCCCGGGCCGTGGGCGGAGGGAACGGCGGGTGAAGGGCTCCCGAGCCTCGGAGCCCCCTCCGGTGCTGGAACCGGCACCGGCACCGCCATGCTCGGGGACTCCTGCCGGGATGCCTAAGGATGCTCACGAAGGGTGTCCGGGATCCGTGTGTCTGCAGGCATGCAGCACCCCGCAAAGACGGGCGGCAAGAAATGGGGTCAGACCTTACCAAATACGAATTGTTTACATACCACTGGTATCCAAACACTCTGCAATAGTAACTTAGCGAGTAACTTATAATACAGCTAGAGACACGCTGATTCAAACACGGGTAAAGCAAACCCTTGAGGCTGGCTGCTCTCTGAGCCAATGTATGAGGAATGCTGTACAGCAAATATGGAGCGTGACCTGTGCACCGCCACCTCTCTGCAGCTCACATGTTGTATAACTGCTATCGGAAGTCAATCTGGCTAAAATCTGTGTCGGCTCAAAACTGTCTACAGCTTGATTTTTTTGTTGTTGTTGGAAGGCTGTTTTCGTTAAATAGCTTGGTGTTGTATCTTGTATGCTCTCAGAGCTAAAAACATTTTTACCGCATTAAATAGCATAGCTCTCCAAAGTCAAAAAAGTCTGGTGTGATATTACTAAATAAATGGGAACAGCAGTGGTGACTGTCTGAATTATAGGCATGCCGTTTAAGCACAAACAAGTCCCTGCTACTGTTTTCTCTGTAAGCGACTTTTTGCCAAGAATCTCAAACCCTGCTTCATTTCTTTGAATCCTGGCCCAAAAGTTTCCAGCTCAAGAATGAATTTGCAAGACTGTAACTTACTTAAAACCTGCTTAAAGGAAAATTGAATTAGGGCTCTTATTAAAGAAAGTTAATGTTTCTAGGCTCTGGGAGGGGTAGGTTAAGGTAAAGGCAGTGGCAGAGAATGAAAACACCAAGACACTCTCACTGCAATTCTTTTCTGCATTTGTATAGTATAAAAATACTGTTAATGTTAATTTAGTGTGCCTGCTGTTGCCTATGCAGGTTTTCATAGGTGTTACAGGAACCTAAAATATTGCCTGGTTCTGGAGAAAATTAAATTAATTTGCATTCTTTGGTGTGGGTACTTGAATGCTTGGCGTACTTACATCAGTACTCTGCCACTTTGATTTAAAAAAAAAAAGGGGAAAAAAACCTCTTGAAGTTGCTTGGCAGTCATTTGGGCACCAAAGGGAAATGGCTGGGCTCTAGCATGGCTTGAGTGCCCAACTCCATTAGGAAGAAATCTGCTTGCTTTGTGCAGGGTGCTGGGATGAGTTTATAGGGATCTGCAGGCATGATAGGTCTGGTGATCTGATGATCTCAGTTTGCCTTTTGCCTGGAACCATGGATCTGTCAGAGGTGGGTGGGAGAACAACATCTTGTTTCCATTTGATGTGGGGCAGATGTCTGTCCCAGCTGCTGTTTCCTTTACCCTTAACATGTGTCTCAGCTGTTTTTCCTCCAGCTGTATCATGGAAACCTCATGATTCAGGTGTTCTGAGTTGTTCTTCTGTGGGGCTTACAGGTCTCTTGTTGCCATTTTATGTCATTGTACCTCAGCTTTCTGAGCTTGAAGTCCATGTGAGAGTAGCTTGTTACTGCCAAGCAAAGGTGATGATAAATTCACTTATTTTTACCAGCTGTTTGTATTTGCAGTAGGAGGTAATGTTGGAAAAGCCTCTGAAGTAGGGTTTTGATACACAATGGGTCATGCTATTCAGATTGGTGAAGCTATTTATAAGTGTCCAGCTGACAGTGACATCCTGGAATGTAGTGACCTCTAGGTTTGGATAATGTGTTTTGAAAACTCCTCAGATGCACACTTCCCTTGTACAGTCCTCCAGAATGCCTCTGTCTCCAGCACAATAAAGTTCCCTTCAAGTGCTGCTGTTGGAAATGACCAACAAAAGCAAATGAAAGGAAGTTTGCCCATGGAAAGCTGTCTCTGAGGCAGCAGGATCACACCAGTGGTGCTCAACGCTGCCTTTGTTTTTGTGGCTGTAGTGTTGTGGGAGAGATTTGCTTCAGCCCCTGGAGACTTAAGTTTTCTGCTGATCTGCTCTGAGAACATGGCTCACTACAGCTGTGTTCAGGTATTAGGCTGCAGGCATTGCTTCTAGAGACTCAGAGCTGCTCACCACCAGGGTGGAAGGAAAACTGATAAAGTTTGGTTCATTTGTGGAATACTTTTATTTTGTCATTAAAGCTCAGAGCTTCTCCGTTGCCTGGGCTGGCCAGTGCTGAATTAGCACATGTGGTGACTGTGCTGGAGCAGACACTAGCAGTATTAGCAAGGATGTTGGGATGTTGAGTGGGAAACACCATGTGCAAGTGGAAGCCAGAAGGTGCTTGAAATGCAGCAGGGAAATGCAGAAGCTCTGAAGGAGCTTGGAAAAGCTGGAAGGAGAAAAAGTGACAGAGAAGCGACTGGAGATGCGTGGGAGAATGAATGGGATGAGATGTGAGACTGAGACTGTAAGACTTTTGTTTTCCCAAATCTGTTGCTTTCTCTCTCTTTAAATAAAACCCATTGACCTCACAAAATGCTGTTGCTTAACTATCTGCACTAATCCATGGCCTGACATGGAGGTGCAAAGGCAGTGAGCTCCAAACTGAGCAGTTCTTGTGAGAAGAAGCAGGTGTCCTCAGCCACAAGGCTGGGCTGGGATAAGAATATAACATGAAAAGCTAACTTTTGGCTGCTTGCTCTGTGTGGACACCACCACTGCCTGCACAGACAGAGATGTGTGAACATTGATGCGCAGGGCAGAGAGCACTGGACACATGTACATAGCAGTGTGTGAGCTGTGGTTGGGGTTGGCTGTCCACATGCAATCCTGAGATTTCCATTCATGTAAGTGATAGACAGCTAGGCTGGTACTGGCAGCTTTACTATAGATTATTGTCCCTTAAACGATCTAGCCAAAAGCCATCACTTTATACAGAGGAAAGCTGAACAGCAACTTCTTCGCTGGAAATAGATGATGGGATTTGCTTTGTCTCAGCAAGTTGTTGAGCTTGAGGAGGATCTGGCGAGTTTGTCAGCTGTGTGTGAGTGCTACCTGTTTACACACCACTGCCGCCTTGTCACCTGCTCCCAGCTCTGTGGGAGGAGAGGAATCTTTGGATGGTGCCTGTTCCTGCCATAACTGTCTGTGTTGTAATAAACTTCGTGTGTTGCTGCTGCTTTCTGTAAGCTCAGGGTTCACTTAATGACTGCACAGCCTAAACCCACTCTTCTCTGTGAGGGGCCAGTGTGATGCCTTAGTCTGTGAAAGATGGGCTTAAGGAGTGAGCTGAGAACAGCTCTGTGTTTCATGACCAGAAGTCTTATCACTGCAGGTCCTAGGCACAGGCTTACGTTTTCTTCTAAACAAACTTTCAAGGAAAACCTTTCCATGGCTCAGTTCCAGTGAAAAACAGGGTTGATTTGAATTCAGACATTCCCTCTGCTCTCTTTCTTGCTCAGGCAGTTGGCACTATTTGGAAGTTCCAAGATTAAATTTCCTTGTCTGTTTTTGCTATTCAGTTACTTTACCTTTCGCCTGGAAAACTCAAGTGATCCCCCATGCAGTGTGGAGCACAAGTGACAGGTTTTTCTCCAAGCTGTTAGCAGGCACCAGGAAGCCAACCCAGCAGGAGCAGCCCTTTCCCTCCCTGCGCTGGCCAGCTCTTCTGCCTGTTGTTTATGCTTTTTTTGGGAAGGAACAATGCGAAAAAAGGCCTTCCACTGGACGGGACAAATTGGTGGTTGCGTCTCCGAGCCCTGTGGTCCCTCCCCTGGAATTTTGCCTGTCCTCACACAGGAAGCCAGCTCTGACTGGCCTCAACCACGGAACCAATTAACTCAACCCCAGCCCATGACAGTTAAACACCTACTTTCAGTTTATGCACTGAGTACAAATGTTGCCCAGAATAAGAGTTTTTTTGTATTTTTTTTCTCTTCCCCACTGTGGTGTTGTCACTGCTAGTGAATCCGGAGTGTCTCTTCCTCCTGTAGCAGAGATGCAACATGTTGTTCTGCGTGGGAGCTCCAGAGCTGCTCTGAACCACTCATAACTGCAGTGAGTGCTGAGGCAGTGGGTGGAAGGACGTGAGCTAGTGGAGGCTGAGGCTGTGTGCGCCCTCGGCATCGGCAAAACAAATGAGAGCCTGAAGAATAACTCCCTTTCAGGAGGCGGGCACAGTGTCAGGGCTTGTCATCTGTGCTGTGGTGGCAGCTGTCAGCCAGTCCCCAGCATTGTTGGAAGACCAAAAGCTCCCTAAGTATTATCTTCTGTGGCAGAATACCAGTGCTGTCTACAGCTGCGGGGAGAGGCACAGCCCTGTCTCTGAATGCCCCTGCTGTCCCCAGTCCTGTCATCTCAAGGCACCACTGTGCAAGCCAAGGGCCTCAGCACTGGGCTGTTTTTCTGTCTGCAGGAGCAACAGTCATGCTCATCTCCTTTCCTTCCCATGCTCCTTTGGCTCAGAGCTTGGGAGGGGAAGAAACTGGTATGATGCTGAATTGGCTTTTCCTGGGTTGTACAATTAGGAGGAGGAATTTGGGAGGCGATGGGACTGAAGGAGATGTGCAAGGCGTGGGCACGCTGGTTCACCCTGCCTGTGTGGGGTAAGGACATGTTTATGGGATTAGTTTTCATTATTCAGAATGTGTTTTGGACACACTTCAGGTTGTGGATGGGAGAAGCTGCCCTGTTTGTTTCAGATGCCCTGTTTGTGCAGCCTTTGGAAATAACATTGTCCTGTCCTGTACTTGTTTTGTTGAGGTCCGCCTTGTGTTTATGCAGAATGTGCTTGTTTCTCCCCTTCCCCACATCTGCGTAGCTGCAGTGAGCTCTGGGTTTATACCTGAAGCTTTGCATTTGTATTCGTGAATCACAGAAGTGTCAGATGGCTGAGAGAGCCCACCTCTTCTCCCAGAGCAGCTCAAGTGAGAAAAAAAATCCTGAAAGTGCTGCTTCTGCTCAGTCTCAGCCATGTGCTTTCCTTCCAGAGCCTCTTCTCTGGCATAAGCAGCCGTGCTCGCCAGCTTGTGACATTGGGATGCAGAAGGTGAACCTAGACAGGGAACCATTCTCCAAATGGGGTGACGGGAGACTTTCAGAGGAGGGTGGTGTCAGTGAGAACCGCAGGATTCTTGGATACAGCCCTAGTCGCCACTCTCGGCTTGTGGCTGACCAGGGTCCGTGGGGTCAGGGCTGTGAAGGCACCACTTTTAGATGTTCAGATTCCTTTGCAAAACCAAAAAGTGTCCATCTCCCACATGCATGGAATTCCAGAGATGTCAGACAGCTCGAGCAAGGTTCCCATGGAGCACCCTGTCTCAGAGCTCTTGCCCTTTCTGGCTGCGCTGCCTCAAAACCAGACTGTCAGAGGGAGCTGTGGAGCCAGAGAGCCTGGGCTGGATTTCCCTCAAAGGGTTGGGGTTCTCCCATCCTCACCTCACCATTGCGTGAGATGCTGAGTCTGCATTTTGTGTGCAAGGAAACATGTGGGGAATCCATCAAGTCCTCTATAGGCAACCAGTGTGCTTCAGCTGGCTCTGGCTGTAACAGAGGCAGGACTCAGCCCTCAGCTTCTGCTCAGCTGGGTTCATGTCTGCCTGCAAAGGACTGTACAGGCATGCCTTCAGCTGTGGCTGCTGTGGAGCATGTTCCCAGAGCTTGTGGTGATGCTGGAAAATGGAACCTTCCTGCGTCTGCCAGGATCTCCAGTGCAATCCTCAGGTCTGTTGCTGGGAGAGGAGACCATCCCTGTTGTGTTGAACAGTGTGTGCATTCCTGGGGTGCCCAGAGTGTGGGGGCAGCTCAGGGCAGAGGGGCATTGCCGGGTCTCTGGTCCAGACCCTGCTTACAGCAGCCTTCCATCCTGAGCCACACTGATCCTGGCTTTCAGCTCTGCCACAGGAAAATGCTACCTGAGAAAGGCTGGCAGCTGGCCTCCTAGCAACGTTCTCCTTCCCTTTTTCTGCAGCAAAGGTGCTTCCAGCTCATATTCCTAGATATAGATTTATTCTGTATTTTCATACAGAACAAATAGTTCTTTCAGCTTACCTTTTTTCAAATAGAGGTTTTCTTTTCCTTTTTTCTATTGCCTTGATTCTTCAAATTGAAGGTATTCTGCGCTAATACACTTGGAGGCTTTCTGGAGGCATATGTTAATAGGATATATAGCTGTCAGCTTATTAGTATGATGACTCTGGTTTAGCCCTCAGAGGAGCTGAGTTGCTGTGGTATATTGTGGGATATTCTCTTTCTGGTGTCTTCCAGGCATTATTACAAGAAGACATGCTCAGTAGCTGGAAGAGCTGTTTGTGGAGATGCTGTGGGATGGTTGTATAAGGCAAACTGGGAAAAAGCATACAGTGGTGACCAAAAGCTCTTGGGTTCCCATTATATCTCTGTTCCCTTCTCTAAAAATATACTGGATAATAGTATTTATTGTAATTGGGCAATAAATTCTGGAAATGTATGTGAGAATTAGCCATGTTTATTTTAAGTGGTAACTAAAGCAAATAATCTTGGTGGCTGATATCCAGCGTGGCTTGTTTGGTGTGATGGCGAACCAGATTCTTTTTCCCCTCTTCAACACTTCTTTTAAACTGCTCCAAACTTTTTTCATTCCACTCCTTAAGGGTAGGCACTCAGTTTTTCTCCTGCCTTTGTCCCACAGCCACTTGTGTTTGCCAAGTGTCTTCTCTTCTTCATGGGAGGATGCTGGGAAAGGGAAGAGATTCCACAGCTCAGAGGAGCTGAGTGTAAGCTGGGAATGCATCTGCTGCCTTGGGTGAACTTGGGGAAGGTCTGTGCTAGATACAGTGCTAAGATTAGCTTCTTGACAAGGTTAATTGGGAAGTCCATTAAATGAAAAGCCTCAGCAGCTTCTGAATAAATAATTCTAAAAAGAAACTGACTAGGGCAGTGTCGGGTATTGTTTATCTGTATTTTAGGTTCTTTCAGTCTGTTTAAAAAGTTTTATTTGTGTTTTGGACTTTGCTTGGTTTTGAATAGCTTATGGGGGATGGAATTCTCAGGCTGCCAAGCTGAACTTTCTCATCCTTTAAGGTCATTTTGGAGGAAATGTCCTTCATTTTTGGTTCCATAGCTTTCTCTGTTTTAACCAACTTTCCTTATTCTCAAAGGCAACATTCATGTTTGCAAAACACTGTATACATAATGCTCGGTAAATCCTGCTTTGCTCTGTTGTAAACTCTCATCCAGGACTTGTGATAGAGACAAAATGCACATTTAATCATTTCTTGATTAAGAAAGACCTCACAGTTAATTAATTAGGCTTTATAAATGTTATAGGGAAATCACTAAATAACAGCTTAAGAAAAGGAAACATGTGGGAATTTTGCTTGTGGTGTAAAAAAGAGAGGAATTTAAGCCAGAAACAGTCAGTTTGTTTGCAGAAAATTAAAACTTATGTTGCTTTCACAAGTTGTAAATGGATCGTCTTGGATGGGTGTAGTATAAGAAGATGAGGAGCTTTATTCTCCTTTGAGACTTGGCTCTGAGCATCAGCAAAAACTGATGTTTTAGCTTGTGCCATTTGATTCTGTAGATGTGTGTGTAGGATTTTTATTTTATGTTCTATGGTTTGTTGTGTTTTTTTGAAGGAGGAAAGGCTGCTGGGGCTGAAGTGAAGCTGAAGGCAATGCCATTCAGTTCAGCTGTGTGCTCACAAGCGTTGAAGGGAGCAGGCTGGTGCAGAAGGGGAACACGTGGAGTGTGCAGGTCCCTGCTCCTGGCTGGCTGCTGAGAGTGTCCTGCATCCGGCTAGTTGCTGGGATACAGCACAAGGTGTGCCGCAGGAATCCAAGCGCGTTTTGGCACCAGTACCTTGGATACAGGAAAGCAATCAAGGAGTTTACCTAAGGAGTTCCTCCCTTCAAAGGAGCTTGGCTTTCTCAAATCCCTGTCCACCTTATGGGAGGAGGCTGCAGTGCGTGTTCAGCACTTGGTATTGCAGGTGTGCAGCAGAGCCTTTGTTTCCCCTAGACTGCCCTGGGGCACATGGGACATTGTGAAATGTTGGCACTGGACCAGCAATTTTTTTGAAATATTTGTTTTCCGTAGGTTCTGAGCATTGCACTTCACAATGCACTCACTGGTCACTTGCTGCTCTTAAAGTTTATGAATAGCTCTTAAAAATGCGTCCAAAAGTTAAAGGCAAGAACCTCAGCTCTTGAGCCTTCTTGCTTCTATAGTATAAAGTGGCTTTAATTTTTATTTGGCATGTCTTGATGGTGACTCCATATGTGGTTTCTTCAGTGATGTTTTTGCCTGCCTGGAGTGCAGCTGGGAGCCAGGAGGGATATGAATAAAGGCTTGAGTGTCTGGGAAAATTCTTGGCATTCTTAGAAGAGCGGTTTAACAGGGGGCTGGGAATTGTGTTGGTTTAGTGTGAGGTTTTTTCGGGGGACTCCAGTGTAGGCTGGGAGCTTATTGTGAGCATGCAGCAACTGGAGATGGCTGGCTGGCACAGTGTCCCACGCACAGAGAGCTGGCTCAGATGTGGCTGTGCTCCCATGTGCTGTATATTGGAAAACAGAAGGAAGGGAAGGCATTTGGGGCTCTGCCCTGCCATTGCTGGAGCAGTGTTAGGCATCACCATGTTAGCTTTTACAGCTCTTTAGGGTTGCTACAACAGGGAAAAATAGCTGTTGCCCTCCCTGCACAGGCATAGAAGGCAGAACTGCTCACGGTCTCAGGTGCATCCTGGTTGACTGACCATGTACCACCACCAGAGTGGGCAGGAGCAGGAGGCAGCAGAGAAGATGAAGCTCTTCATCTTCTGTTTTTGCCATTGTAAGACAAGTGGTAAATCACCAGAAACTCCACATATAAAACTTTCCCTATGGGCTTGTTTTTTCTTCCTTTCTTCTTTCCCCAGCCTGTTAAGTGCTCCACGATGAGGACCTGAAATTTAAGCCCATGCTTAAGATTAACTGAAAACCTTCAGAACTGAGTGTGTGCTTGCAGTTTGCAAATCTCTTTGAGAATAGGTGCCATTTAGATGTGACAATTTTAGCCTAAGAGGTGCTGAGAGCTCCACTGGCCAGCCCCAGCTGAGTGTGCTTCATTTTGTCTCCAGTGCCAAAGGCACCCAGAAGGTTATGCCTACTCCACCTTTGTTGAACCCTCTGTTAAGACTTACTGTGTTCAGAATCCTCTGACTGTCAAATCTGGTCTCATTACCTCTCTTGGACCATCTCTTTCTTAGAAAGTAGTAGCTTAGTAGACTGCAAAGTGCAATCTCATTCACTGATGCTGTTGTACATCTAATAGTCATTAGCCTGTGAGTACGAGACAGGTAATATATTCATGTGTGTTAGTGACCGTTTTGAATGTTGCTCACACCACAGAGGTGTTTTTCATACATGAGGTGTTGTGTTGCTGTTAATTGCCCCTCAGCTCTGAGCTAGGCAAAAGAGATATTTTCTTCATGGAAACATAAGTCTATACTCGCTACTGACACTTTGCAAATGTCGAGTGGCGTTTATTGAGCCAGCATTCAGAGATGGAGAGATTCTCCTGAGAGAGGTAATTTGTCAAATTTTTGTGCATTGATCCAGAAGCTAGGCCAAGCCCCAGGGAGTGCCTGCTTGGACAAAGAAGCTGAATTTGGCTTCTGACACTGTTTGCCCAAAGGTCTCTAGGCAAGTACTCAACTGCTCCATGACTCAGTGTACTTGTGAAATGATGATAACTACAAGTGCCTTTGTAAGGAATCTTGCAGTGATGGGCATTTGGGGGAGGTTGTGGAGTTGGGCTAGGGACCTACATGTGCTGGACCCTGAAGCAGCTGTCTGTTTTGTGCTTTGTGGAACTGCTGCCCGAAGTTTCCAGCCTGGGAGGGGCCAGGCAGTGCCTGTGGCTGGCAGTGCAGCTGCTGGGTACCAGCACATGTGAGCCTGTACCTGGGACCAGCTTGCTCTGCTTGGGTTGAATAGACAGCCAAATATCACTCAGTCCTTTCTCTGCTCAGTTGCAAAAGGAGACTCCCTCCATCAGGATAGAATGATTTCCTGATTCCAGACCTTTCCATGCAGGAGACAAAGGAATAGCATCCTACAAACCCCACTGGTGCATATATTAATCTCTGTGTTGCACGCACTGTTGTGGTTTGTAGACGGGGCATCAAGAGGGTGAAGTCATTGTTTTGTGCCCAGCAGCAGTCCCCAGCTGTGCCGGGTGCCAGGCCAGCCCCTTGGAGCAGCGTCCGTCCTGCCGCAGGAGCTCTGCCAGAGGCATCGTGGCTGTGCCGAGCAGGGCTTGGGGAGCCTTCCCTGCTCTTCCTTCTGCTGCTCTCTGAGTCACTCTGGTCAGGGACCTGCAATCTACTAGCACTGGTTTCTTCTTCTGTTTTGATTTGACTGTAAATTGAGGAGGAGAGAGGATCTGTGTGTGCTCTGCACTTTGCCGTGTGCCTGGCACTCCATGTCCATGTGTGCCCTGCAGGTCGAAGCGATGCTCCCCTGGGAATAGACAGTGCCACAGACCTGCTGCAAGGCATCTGTGTGACACAGATAATGCCTGGACCCAGGCTGAAGAGCACTGGAGGATTTGTTATGGTGTAAGGTCAAGGTGACATCCAGGATTGAGGGATTTAGAAACAAAAGCGTGCCTCAGTAGTGGGGATTGAAGTGCTGTGGAAAAGTGCCATGCAGATGTTGTATTGTTGCCTCTTGCTGTTTTCTAAGTGTGTGTGTGTGTAAAATGTAAATGGAAAAAGTCTGGGAAGAGAAGGACCTGAAATACAGCTGCCTTGTGAGCTCTTGGAAGACACAAGCTTCTCTCTGTGTGGGGCTGGCATGTGGGGAGCTGCAGCCTGGCTACAGATCCCAGGCTGGTGGTGCAGAGGTGTGGACACTGAAAAAAACCTTTAGCAGAGGAATTTTTCAGCTTTCTGCTGCATTCTTTATGTTTCTCACAGAACTTTATGTTTCTCACAGAAACTATGAAAAACACTGTTAAGGGTTTTTGTAAACTATTTCTCTATTTCTACACCTGTTGTTTTTACCAAAGGATTGTTATGATATTTTGAGAAAAATATTTTGAAATTAGTGTTGTGTGGACTGACCAATCACCCTGATGGGTGGTTGGTCAGAGGTCCAATAACCTTCTGCCATTCAAGCAAACATTAAGCGAACTAACATATAAAACCCCATCTGTATATTAATAAATAATTCCGTTCTCCTGAATTCTGGATGCCCCATATCTCTCTGTCTCCGGTACAACAGAGGTACTGGAGGGAGCGTTTGGGAGCAGCAGACACCTTTGGGTTGAAGGTCACTGCTCAAGTGTAAGCCCTATTCATGTAACAGAAAGGAGAGAAAACTTAATTTCCTTCCTTCTTTCCCTGTAGGTCTTTGCTGTTTGGCCTTGGAAAATGTCAGCTGTTCATCTTTCTCACTTATGTTTTGTTGGGCTGTAGAAATGGGAAAGGGCACATCAGATACAGAAAAGTTCTGTGCTATCCCTCAGGGTATAAGTCTGGGAATTGTCACTGTTTATCAGCTAAACCATGTGATTTTTTGTTTTCCCTCTTGGTTTTATTCACCAGTTGCTTCTACGCTGATGAATCTGGTGTAGCAGGGCCCAGGGTTTACACTGGAAGTCCCATCATGCCAGGTTCTTAAAAATTAATATCACCATTTAAAAAAAATAAGTATCACCATTTATGATTGTGGCATTCAATTATGCTTTTGTTTACCCATATGCTTTCACCTGCGTCATTCAGGGAAAAGAAAACCCGAGAGTAGTCTCAAGCAGGAAACACAAGCATATGTCACTAAGGAGAATTTTGCAGTTGGATTAATTGAAAGATGATACTTCTAGAGATATTTATTTTTTTTTAGCCAACTGATATCAGAATGGTCTTTTCTATACAAGGTCCAGTCTATTTATAGTGCTCCTGGTGAAAGCAAGGGAAGCACATCTGAAAGCAGTGAGCTGCTCTGCTCTGCACCAGGAGCCTCAGCTAAGGAACACTGCATCTGAGGGGCAGCTGAACATGGATCTGGTCCCACTGCTGATATTCCCCTGGGTTGTGCAGGCAGTGATAAAACCACTTTTCCTGGAACAAGCTGCTGAAAAATGTAGTGATGCAGAGGGAAACTGATGCTAATTTGGAGGTGAACCATGAAGAGAAACTGTGATGGGGTTTTTATTTTTTGAAGAACCATAGGCACACAGTTTGAAGCTGTAGCCTGTGCACTTCCCACAGGTTTCTTCAGTCACTGTCTATGAAGAAGAGCGTAATTAGTATGTGATGCTGTGTTGACCCTCTTCTGAGGACCTGGCTTTGGTCTCTCTGATTGCGTTTCTCTGCTGCCTTTTCTTGTCTGGGGACCTGGCTTTGGTCTCTCTGATTGCGTTTCTCTGCTGCCTTTTCTTGTCTGACTTGCAGTAAAGAGCCGAATAACATATCATCTGCAGTGGATGTGGCCTGTGGCCAGCTGCCCACAGCAATACTGCTCCATCTTTCTGCCAGCCCTGTGGTCCTGCTGCAGGGTACAGCCTGGGCTACCCTGCTGGGAATGGCCTCAGAAGCCAGTGTGGGTTTGAAGCACAGTTTTTGGTTCCCTGGGCAGCTCTGTGCTGGTGTGGCCACAGGAATGGGCTGGTGTGCCATTGCACATCCCAAATGCAGTCTCCAGCAGGCCATGTCCAGGAGCTGGGATGCCTGGTGCATTAAAGCGCGTTTGAAGCACTATGGTTGGAGGTTTCGTTTCAGTTCTTGTGTGCTCAGCTAAATGTGTCCATCTGTGCTGGACATGTCTGTCTTTCTGCTGCATGCTAGAAAAGGGTTCTGTGATGTTGCTGTCAAATCAGAGCTAAAGACTGATGTCCCTCTGGAATGGCTGTTGTTCCTATGGGCATGCCCCCAGACACCATTTCTGTGCCTGTTGCCTGGACAGAACATTTGTGAAAACATTTAAAGGACTTTGGATTTGAAAATAGATAGATTCTGCTCTGACCTTATGATGAATCTTTCATTTCCCACAAAATTCCAGATTCAAAACATTATTTATCCCCCCTTGACTCTCTGCTTCAAACCTGAAGATCAGCTCAAGGCACAGAAATCATTGAAGAGCATATTCAAAGACTGCAAGTAAAACCCTGGTAGCTGCCCCATCATAAGATGTTATTAATGACCCAAGAAGGGATGTTAAGGGCTGCAGTGGCTATTTGAGGTGAGAGTTTCCACCTGGAGCCATTGCAGACTCTTAATTATTGTGTTGTGTAATGATGAAATGGGCTTCAGGAAAGGTTGGCTGCCTCCTGGTTATTTGCAGCCCCAGGATGGGGTCCTGCCTGGTAAGAAGCAGCAGAGTTGTCTCTCCAGGCTGTGAGATGAAGAGAACTGGTTCACACTGAGTGCTCTGGAGGGTAGGAGTGTTGCAGGGACCAGTGCAACTGGAAAGGGCAGGGCTGTGTTCCTGCCTGGCTCTTGCAGTGGCTGGTCCCATCTGGCTCTGCCATATGAGCTGCCCAGCTCTGCAAGGCAGTCTCATTGCTGGTGCAAAGTGTGGAGAAAGTTCTGAAATCCTTAGCTTTTGTTTAAAACAAACAAAACCACAAACAAAGCCCCCCTACATTGCTGCATTACTGCTGCCCTCGTTTACTGCAGCATTTGTGTTCTGGATTGATTATTTATGCTGAGTGTGGCAGGCTGGCTGCTTCTGTTGGAAAGGATTCTGTTTGGAGTGTGACCCTGTCTTTACTAGCAGGTGAACTGTTTCAAGCTGTCCTTGAGCCACCCTGGCATGTTGGAGCTGGCCAAAAGGGCTGGTCATTTGGGGCTGCTCATCAGGATGTGGGCAGGTTCCTCTCCAGCACAGGTCCATACACCAAACTCCACAAGTGAGCAGAAGTAGTGGTTGTATTCACAAGGCTCTCAGGTTTCCAAGCTTGATGGATTGGAGGGAAAGAATAAAACAGTGAAAACTTTTCCCCCCTTTCTGTATTTTCCTAATCTTATTACTTCCCAGCAGCTGTTGCCATTGTTTTTCCTAACACAGCAAAATCATTTTGGAGCTGAATGACAGCTGAACACACTGCAAGCACAGCAAATGGTTTTCTCCTGTGGTATCGGCAGTGCCAGATACCATAGTGAGTGAACCAGATCTGCTGCTTACAGAAATAAAGGAAACTGCATTTCAAGGTCACTGGCAAAAAATATTCCACTGAAGTTTGGCTCATTGGTTTAGCAGCTTTGAGAGATGACGAGCAGTTCTGAGCAGGTGTATTCCTGTCCTGTAGTGAACAGCGACTGAGTGCCAAAAAAAGAAAAGAAAAAGCCCTGTGCAGATGCATTTGGGTTTCCTGCGGCCAAGGCATGACTGAGTTCTCAATGCAGCCTTGCCTGGCTGGAGCCTATTTAAATGCAGCCTTGCTGAGCTGGAGCCTATTTTAAAATCTCGAGCAGTGGTGCTGCCTGTTGCCTGGAAACCTCCTCCCAGCCTCAGGCACTTTCAGCCTAATCATAGCCATCGGCAGCCTTTATTTATTTACTGTCCAAAATGTCATCCCAGGCTTCTGGTTTGTGTTTTTGTTTGCTTGTTTTTGTTTATTATTTAAAATTAAAAGGCACAAAGTGTAACTGTCAAACTTGGTGACTTTCTGTGGGAACAGCTTGTTCGGCTGTCACTGCGTTGCAGTGGTGGGAACTGGCATTTTAAGCTCTGTAAAGTGGTGGCTCAGAGGGACATGGGGAAGAGGAGAAGCAGGGGCTTGAGAGATTGGGCTGAGAGCCTGAGGAAGCCCCCCAAGCTCAACTGGTGCCTGCAGTGGCTTCCTGCACCTTGTGACAGCCTCTTCCTCAAGGGGAAAACCAGGCCTAATCAACTCTGAGTCTTTTCCCAGCACACACGTGTCTCAAGTTCCCCTTCCCTGTGCTGTTGTACCACATGCGAGATCCACAGCTCAGCATTGGGCTGACTGGAGCAGCACAGACTCACTTTTAAAACACCCTGTGTCCTGGGGTCTGAGCTGTAGCATCTCCCTGTGCTGATAGGTGAATGGAAGAAAGTTAAACTTGGAGATCTCCCTGTTTTAGGGACCATTTTTATTTTTAATTCACCTAAACTCTCTGGCCATCTCAAAATCTCAAATTGTTGACATCAGTTACACATGGAAACTTTAACTGATTGCTCTTTCTGCTAAGTTAGTGAGTGTGATCAATCCTGAGTTAGTGAGTGTGATCAATCCTGATCAGATGGAACAGGATGGATCACAAGAGCCCAGCTATGATTCAATTGTGGTTTTGTCCAGGGAGCCGCTTGGGAGAGCACTGGGCTAAAATCATCTGAAAGTGGGTAAAAAATGCTAACCAGAACACCCAGAAGGTTTATATGTAAGGCATAGAAGCTGTTTCAGCTGTTCACAAGTTGTTCTTGTGATTTAAATGGTTTATTTTACAAGGCTGAGAATATTTGTTCTACCAAAGGCGGAGCTAAAGGAGGCTTTGACTCAAGATGCAGTTGAACAATTTTGTTTAGCAGTCTTACTTACAGAGCAATACACAAGGCTTAACACATCATTTATTTTCCTCTTGACTTCATTTAAGTTTGACAGGCAGCTTAGGCTCTTCTCAGGGATGCTCTTGTCTCTCAGTCTTAGTGCTGGGACATTAAGTTTCAATTGTCAGGAACAGACAGAAGAACCAGAGCCAGACCAAGGGCAGACATTTTTTCCATTCACATCTTCTATGTGTGCTGGTGATTAAGAAAAACAATCAATTACCAAAGAAATTGTGAGCGTGAATGAATCGTGCTCTAAAGTCCTGTCTCCTTGCTTTTCCATGGGTAAGAGTGCTTGAGAGGCTCCAGGGATGGTGGTCTGGTCCCTGGGTTCAGACATAGTTTCTTAGTTGTGCAGAGAGGTGTGTATCTGTTGAAATTCCAACCTTTCCTGGTTTTAGCCACTAGAAAGAGAAATTATCCTTCTGTCAGTTCCTCTTCTCTGGACTTTATAGCTGCTCTGCTCTGCTCTGCCTTTCTGTATAGCACGGGTCATAGAGCTGCTGTCTCCTCGGATTTTGTTGTCTTAGTTCCTAAGCAAAGCCTCTACAGGTGATCAGCTTCTCTGGAGGAGGGAGGAGACAGAAGGGAGAGCAAAGTGCACACGGAGGAGGCAGGAACAGGAACAGCAGAGGAACAGTGGAAAACTGTGGTCACAGATGGTAAATCAAGAGGGTTCCTTGTGCTGCCTGTGCCACCAGCACCCCCAGCGCCTGAGTGAACAAACCTCGCTGCTTGTGGCAATAGCAAAGGGGGAAAGACAAGTACTCAGGGAAAAATGCAGAGTCTCTCAAGCTGAATTCACTGCTGGAGGGTTCAAGAAAGCAAAATAAAAAAAGTCGAGGAGAAATGAGTGCTAAAACTCACCGTGGTGGGTTTTCCTTTGCTAATCTCTCCCAGCTGCATGTAGTTGAAGCTCACACTAGTGTTTTCTTTTCTTTGGAGCCTGGTAGCTTAGCTCTCCCAATTCCCCATGAAGATCAGTATTTCACACCCTCTTTCCTGTTGTTGGTGGCTGCTGGGGGGTTTGTGCTGTGGTGTGCCAAAACACAAGCTCTTGAGGGCACTGCTGGGGTTTGTGTGGTGGCCCTGCAGTGCCCAGAAGGGTGGGTGATCTTGGTCTCATCAGTCTGATTTGCCATCTCAGTGCAGTTTGCTAATCTGGCTTCTTTTCCCTGCCAGAATGAAGAGAAGAGGAACCTTTCCCTGGGGGGCCATGTGGGCTTCGACAGCCTCCCTGATCAGCTGGTCAGCAAGTCTGTCACACAAGGCTTCAGCTTCAACATCCTCTGTGTGGGTGAGCATGGTCTTCTGCAAATAGGCATGGGGGGAGGTTGAGACCAGGATTTCTTGAGTGTCCTGCTATGCCACAAGCCTTGGCAGTGATTTAAGCAAGTCAGAAATGCCAAACTCTTAAGAAACAGATAGAGTCAAACTAGGAGAATTTCTGTAATCAGTGGGGTATTGCTCATCATCTCTGCTGCAATAGCTTTGCAATAGGAAGGATTAAGGGAAGGCTGTATATAGCAAGTTAAGTATTTCCATATGCAAACTGGGGTGGCTGGCACAAGCAGCTTTTGCTGGGTATGATATCTAGGTAGATGCAGTCAGATGCACCATGGGTTCTGTGAGAACTGCTGGTGATAACTTGGTCATTTCTGAGTGTAAGCCTGCACCCCAAATCTGGGCACAAGAGGTTTGTGTCTGAGCTGTGCCTGGTCAGTGCTTTCCCAGGTGTCAGAGGGCTTGAAGCATGGTCATCTCTGTGCTTGGAAAGAGAGGGGGAGTGTTCCTGATTGGCTTTAAAATAGCATCATTATATTCTTGGCTTTAAATTTTGGTATTGATGTGATCTAGCAGGCAATGCTGGCTGGAGTACTTGAGACAAATTCCTTTCAGTGATGAGATGAGCATCATTTTTGCTTTGGCTGGTTCTTGTATGGTGTATGAGGTCTGAAGTATTGTAACCTGCTAGACCAGCAGAAATACATCCAGAGACAGCAGCTCCTATGGCTTTGTGTAGACTGTGCAGTGACACCCTGACAATTTACACAAGATGCCTGTGCCATACCCAAGTCACTTTTGCATATCCACACCACAAGTAAAAAGCATGGCTGAAATCACAGTTGAAATTCACAGACTTGTTCCTTAGCAGAAGGGTAATTGCAGCAGAGGTCAATATGTTTTTAGTTAGTGTCATTCTTGGGGCTACCAGAATGGATATTCCTACATTCTCATTTAGCTTTTTTATAGTTTTTTTTGGGACAAGAGAGAAAAAGCCTCACTGTGTTTGCCAGGTCCTACTCCCAACAGTGCCCACAACTGAACAGGAGAATGTAGCTTACAGGAATGTAGCTTACATATCAGGAAGTGAGTTCTCCATATGTCTACTTTCAGATTACTCTAGAGCACCAGCTGGCTTTATTTCCTTCCACAACTCTTAGCCACAGCTGGTAGGAAGCAGTGTGTGCCCCTGCCACACTCTGAGCACTCTGAGGTGTTTATTCTCCTGTGAAGAGCAGAGCCTGAGGTGCTGGAAGAAGGAGAGAGTCCAAAGCCCTTGGCAGCAGGCATGGCACCTCTGTGGAGCAGAACTTTTCCTACCCTCCTGCTCTCCCACCAGTGTATCTGCTGTAGGGCTCCTCAGCGGTGCCTGTCTCTGCTGAAGTGGTAGCAGCATGGACTGCCTGGAAAATGAGCAGAGAGTAGAAAGTTATTTCCTTGGATTTTGCCTCTCTTCACCCCCTGATAGACCAATAGAGCTGTATATAGTCAATAAGGAGTTTAAATGAGGCCCCTTCTAGGCCAATCTGGAAAATATCAGTCTTGTTTTGTTACCAGGAACAGCAGTTCAAAGCCTTTCTGGCTCACGAACAGCTTGTCAGCCAAATATTCTGGGATAGAGGTTTTTGTGATGCATCCCAGGTGTCCTTCAATGGCTACTAAAATTGTCCTCTCCATAGCTTCTCTAGTGCAGAATCCTAAGCAAAGTCAGGGGTCATGGAAAGGAAAATAGTGTGTTTTGCTGTGCTGATGTGTTTTGTGTGATACTGGGAGACGAGACCCAAGTGCTCTATGTTGTTTGCATTAAGCATGGGAGGCCTTCAAGAAGGCAGACACCTGTGTGACAATTACATGTCTGTCCACAAGCAATTTTGTGGTGAACTTCCACAGTGTATTTTAGTTCTGCTCTCTAATTAATGTGCTTTGAAGTACCTGTGGCAAATTCATGCTGCAGTGAGCTGATGATTTGTCCTCCGTAGGTGAGACTGGCATTGGGAAATCCACGCTGATGAACACCCTCTTCAACACCACATTTGAGACAGAGGAGGCCAGTCACTACGAGAGCGCGGTTCGCTTGCGGCCGCGCACCTATGACCTGCAGGAGAGCAATGTCCACCTGAAGCTGACCATTGTGGATGCGGTTGGATTTGGGGATCAGATAAATAAAGATGAAAGGCAGGTCTTGTGCCATCTGTTCGGCGTTTCTGGGCTTGCCTTGTGCTCAGACATCAACTGCCTGCAGTTCCCCTTGCAGTGCTGCAGAAGTGTCTGTGTCTCTGTTAAAGGAGTCGCTCCCTGTAGTGGCTCTGGTTCTGGAGACAGAGGGTAGAGGGAAATGGGTGAACAGCCAAAAAGAGAGGTCACAGGAGGTCTTTCCAGCAGAGAATGCTGTCCTCCAGGAGCATGAGCTGTTAACCAGCTGTTCTCACAAGCAGGGTCAGTAATTATCTGTTCTGGCAGTGGTTGGTGTTTCTGGACTTGTCTCATTTAACTACACAGACATCTTGTTCAAGCCCCAGGTAAAGGCTTTCTGGGACTCCAAGGTGTCTCCTTGGTCATGTTACATTGCTACAGACAGATGGCTCAGCCCTGAAATCTGGGCAAAGTTTGATCTGGAGAAGTAGTCATCTATCTGTGCTCCAAAGTCCTTAGACTTTGCAGTGCAGCCTCAAGAATCTCCCGCAACCTTTGGATTATAAGGTCTGTGTGTAAACACCACACTTTTCCCATTGTAAGGCTAAATTGTTTGAGTCTTAAAAGTTGTTTTTAAGTGGTACCATGGAATGTCTAGGAGAATTCCTTCAGCCTCTAAACTGTTTAGATTTGCTCTCCAGTAGCTGGTTTGCTAATGGGATGGTTTTAGTTACAGGCCAATCGTAGAGTACATTGATACGCAGTTTGAAAACTATTTGCAAGAAGAGCTGAAAATCCGCCGGTCTCTCTTCAACTACCACGACACAAGGATTCACGTCTGCCTCTACTTCATCACCCCCACTGGGCACTCACTCAAGTCCTTGGACCTAGTGACAATGAAGAAGCTGGATAGCAAGGTAAGGGGTTGGAGACTATGGTCCATCTTTCTGGAATGCTTCTGTTGCTACTGATTGTCATGTGGGAGCTTTTGTTCCTTCTGTGCAAATGCTGGACTCCTTCCTGCATGGCACCTGAGCCATTTTTAGGACTGTGGTAAAGCTTTGGCTGGCCTGGTGGTTGCTGAGGTCCTCTGCTTGTTTTCTTACTGACTTTCCTGAAGAATGTCAGGAAAAACCTGTTTTCCAGTTGGTTGTGTAAATTCCAGAGTGTCACTCTACTGTAAGTCTTACCCAGATTAGCTGATACTTATCAAAGCCATCAGCTGCAGCTCTACTGAGTGTGCAGGTGAGGATGCCTTCCAGCATCTGCAGTTGAACTGTGGAGTCCCTTTTGCTGTCCTGACCTGTTAGCAGGGACACAGGGGCTGAGAGCCACCAAAACTGTAGATGTCCTAAAGTGGTGGTCAGTGCTGAGGAGACAAGGGCTGAGAAGCGTTGGCTGTGTGTGCTGTCATCAGTGGCAGATGATGTGGCTGATCATCAGTGCCAGATGATCTGGTTAGGAGATCACAGTATCTTCTTAAAGTGTGGATATGGTGAGGAATTCTCAAGGTCGTAGGAATCCTTAAAGTGGCTCAGGAGAGGGTCTATTGGGGTTGTTTCTTTGTGTGTAAGCTATTCTGCCTTAGGGGGTAGGGTGTTACCTAACCAACTACTTGCTGATGTTCCTGCAGCTCGGAGCAAGTTTCTGACATAGTTTTGGGTGTTCCAGCTGGCTTCCACGGAGCTGCAGGAGGCTTCAAAGGTCACTAGTGGCAGCAGAATGTCGTCTTCTCAATAATTTCCTGTCTTTCAGAGCAGTGTTTTAGCAGCAGTGTGGTTCTTTTCATGTGGCAGATGCTGATCAGCCTACAGAAGGACAGGCATGGCAGGTGGGATCCTGCAGGACCTGGGGATCCCCTGGATTACACTGAGGGAGCACTCTTCTCTGGCTGTTGTTCATGTGCAGCTCTCTTGGACTTTCCTGGTGGGTTGAGTTCCTATTGTGCAGTCCCTGCTTCTTGCCCTCACCAGCTAGGGCTCATGGCCTGCTTTTCCTTGCCCCCAGTCCAGAGCAGGCACTGGCTTCCCGTTGCAATGGGCTGTTTGTAGCTGTAGCAGCTGTTACACTGACTTCTTCAGGAATCCGAAAACTTTCCCTTAATAAACTTTTGTCTCTTGGTACAGTGCCAGCATTACATGTTCCCAGAAATATTTTTGGAGGAAAGCTTTTGCACGATTCCCCTTGGTGCTGGTGGTCCCACGAAGCATTTCTCTCCTTTCCTTCTCATTCCCTACTTTTCACATTTCCCTGTGGTTGCCTTTAGTGTGGTCCTTGGGTAGTACCAAAATAAATCCTTTGTACTTGTGCACAGATGAAAACTTTGTGTGCAGGCAAACTTTTTATATTTCCAAACTTCCACTTAAATAGTCCTCTCTGGAGTCATTTTATCTCTTTGTTCTCATCCGCCTTCTTGCCTCAGCATAAGAACATCCTGGATTTCATGCTGTGGTGGCCTCTCACAAGCGGGCACATGGAAATGAATAAGCAAGTGAAGCCCATTGATATTTTCTGGGCATTAGGGATATGTTAGAAATGAACTAACTTTTTGATACAATTTAATGAGGACAAAGTCCTCGAAGCAAAAGCAGTTTATTAGTTACGAGTCAGCTGAGTCGGGTGTGTGTCTCCCTCCCCGAGAGCGGGAACACACACACACCCCCCTCCAACAAAATGGCTACATTTTATACCCTTTCCTGGCTGGGGTTGTCCCTGTACCCTTTCCCATTGGCTGGGTACTCGGGCCGACCGCCTACTTTTCCGTCACCCCCCTGTCGTCCCACCTCCCTCTCAGTCAAGTCTTCAACCTTGCCCCTCTCACAGCAACATCCAACAAACTCACCAGAACAGATCCAAACCAAAACCAACAACACATAGAACCAATAACTTTCATTATTTAACTTAATAACCTTTTGGCTTCAGCAAAATATCTCCCATCTCTCACAGATATACGTTGCATTTCTGCGCCGGTGTCATCCCAGGACATCAGGGTGCTTTCCAGGCACTCCCTGAGGGTTTGTGCATGGCAGTGCTGTGCCCCTTTCCCAGTGCAAATCAACCATTTGTGCTGGGGGCTTGCAGAGTGAAGTGGGGTGTCAGCAAAGCCCAGGCAGTTCTGCCCTCTCCAGATGGGAGCAGCAAGTGTTTACTGAGCGGAGGTCATGTGCACTGACTCACGTCTGCTGCTGTGTGAGCACACCTGAACCTGCCATTCCTCCTGGAGAGCTTTGTGTGGCTGTTGGCCTTTGTTTTACAGTTGAAGAATGGAGCCTGTGGAGATGTAAGGTGCATCAGAGGCAATGCTTTGCTCTGTGCTCTGCTGGTTCAGCCTCTGTAACTGGTTTAACAGGGAGTTTATAGGACCCTGGCTCAGTTCCATCTTTGCTTTAGCCCACCAGTGGCTTGATGTGTGGTCCTGGGCAGGCTTTTGACTCTGTGACAATTTCAATAACCAGTCTTGCTTTTAGTGTGAAATTTACTGAAATCTCTTCTGGGTAAAGCTGTTTTGTAAACAAAATCTTCCATTGTACTGTAAGACAATATCTGTTTGGCTGAGCTCGTGGCCAGCTGTTCTCTGGGGTATTTAATTATAGCCAGAGAGCAGAAGCATCTTCAGAAGTGGTTGTAGTGGGAAGTGGGAAGCACAAAGGGCCTGACAGGTGTAGGCTTTCCGTTGGGTTTAACCTAGAAACAGGAGGAGATAAATAATAGTGCATTTGTATCAGATGAGAAGGTGATTTATTGATTTAAAACCCAGCCCTGTCATGGGAAGTGGTGGCACAGTGTGTGCAGCCGTGAGCGTCCTGGAGCTCCCTGCTCCCTGGATGGTTTTCAGTCAGCATGTGCTGTTTGAGCTGTGGCTAATTGCCTGCCCTCTGAGAGATGACACATCTCAGACAGGTGGGGATGCTTCAGACAGCCTGTGACTCAGCTCTTTGGCTTCCAAAGTAGGATTTTCCTGTTGGTTTCACTGCAACTTGCATTCAGGAACAGTATGGAGATGGGGAAAAATCCAGCTGTATTTCACAGGGCAGAAGTGCCTGCAGTCTTATTGCATCAGCAAAATTATTTTCTGCCAAATGACAAGTTCTTGTAAGTTTTATTCTTGGAGATGAGAAGCAACTCTGGTCAGAAAGACTTGAGAAGGAGGTGCATTTTGTGTGTGTGCATGGGAGTTCCCTGTCCTGTTTGAAACACAGACTTCCTCTGGTCATAATTCCAGCTCCAGCAAAGCCCTCCAGCACATGGACTGACAGGCAAGGAGACACTGCACCCCTGTCACATTCAGTGGGGTGACATGCTGGTAGTCAACTGCATGATTTTCTTACTAGATCTTTAAATAGAGAATATTGCTCTTCCACCGTGAGATACAAGAATGTTGCTCTAGGGTTTTGCCTTCAACCCAAGGTCAACACTGTTTGTGTAAAAAGAGTGGACAGAGAACCCTCATGTAGTTCTGGCATTCCTTCCTTTTATTTGGGTTTTAAAACCTGTTCAGGAGAAGAGGGGACTTTTCTTTTCTAGCTAGATATATAGCAGTTTGTCACTAATCTCTGTGCCACAGACTTGGCCTTTGCATGGAGGTGGGTGTGTGGAAGGTGCTGTGGGGATGTAGGATTAGACATGCAGTTCAGTAGCATCTCATGTCTCGTTGGTTTCTTGTTTACAAACTATTCCATCCTTTCTCTGTATTGTGAAGGAATGAACCCATTCTAGACTTAGGACTACACCCAAATGCCATATCCATGCCTCCCCAGTACTGATGTGGCTATTGATGATTGGAAACACAAGTTGTAAAACCCCTTTGGATTGTGAACTCTGTGTCAGCAGGTGTTCACTGAGTTGCCCTTTCAAAATACAAGAAATCTGGTTGAGGGCACTTCAACCAGGCTTGGTTTGCACTTTCTTCAAGTAGTGCTGAGACCATAGTGGTGACCACAGAGCCTGTCTCCTCTGCTGCTAGAAAGCTACACCAGGCTCTAGGCTCTGCACCTCCTGCCTTGCTGTAAGCAGGGCTGAACTGGTGCCCCTTGGAAAAAGAAGGAGAAATTGCTTGGGCCAGTTGAAAAGGGATGTGAGCCCTGAGCTGACCCTTTTTCTGTGGGAGATGGTGAATTCAAGACTCCTCAGCTCTTAGCAGGTCAGGGAGACACCCAGCTGTGGTCGTAGCCGTTTTACCTTTGTAATGAGGACACCGACCCGCTGAGCAGTGGAGTGAGCAGCAGGCCTTATTCTGTGGGGGATTGTGGTCCTTGGTAAAAGAGGCCAGGTCAGTGGCTGAGAAAAAGAGGAATTTATTCTCTCAGATACATTTGCAATGAGCAAATTTAGACTATTTTCATTTGGAGTGAGTAAATGCTCTTGTGTTTAGTGAGTACTGAACCACTAAACAGAGACAGGGGAGGGAGAGTGGTGGTACAGGGGGAACCCAACAAGTATGGAAGAAACACTGATCTACAAAGAACTTGTGCTGGGAAAGCAAAGCTGTTTATTTTAATGGGCACCCACTGGAGACTGACTGGTTGCTGACTGGATTTCTCAGCTCTGTAGGTCAAAAAGCGTTGGCGGTTGGGGAATATTAGATGGCAAATCAGACTTTCCCCTTATTTGTCTAAATTCTTGTGTTTCACTGCTATGAATTTGGCTGCTGTTCAAACAGATGAGTTCTGCTGTTTGTTTAAGCAGTGGTTTGCAGTATCATACTTGACTTTTCTGGGCACAACAGCATTATCTAGCAGAGGTTCTTGTGATAGATCCAGCCCCACTGTAGCTCTCTTAAGCACGAGGCCACAGTGAACGCCATTGCTCCTGATGGATGTGAGATGTGGTCCTTGTTTACTTTTGATCTGGGTAGGTGCTGGGCACAGGGAGACCTCCCCACTGTGCAGCATGTGGGTGGCTTTGAAGCCTGGGTGGAAGAAGTTGTGTGAGGTATAGTGACTGCTGGCTGATGTGAAACCAAAGCTGAGAATAGCATGAAAGCAAATCTGTCTGCTGTATGGCACCCTGCACCTTTCCCAGGTGCTCCATGTAATCCACACAGCACACCCAAGTTGTGATCCTCACCAAGAGGTTCAGGGAGTCCTTGGAGAGGATCAGCAGCTGCTGTCAGAGCATCTGAGGAGTCCCTGCTCTTTCTGCTTGAGCATGGGAAGGCTTCACATCAGCTCAGTGCAGCGTTTCATCCTTGTGCTTGTCTTGTAGAAAACATCCTGTCAGCACAGCCAGGTCACATCCACACAGAGTGGATGGGTGACAGCTTGGATGTGACAGCTACACTGTGTCTGCCTCCCTGGACGTGTGTAACAAAATACATAGGCGAGAGCAGGGCCTTTGATCTGCTCCTTGTGTGCTTAGTGCCGGTGGTTTGGTTTATCTGAAGTCTTGTAGCCAAGTGAGTCCTGGAAAACTCTTCCCTCTAGCGTTCAGCTGAGCTGGGCTGCAGCTCCTGTGTAAACAGAGCTCTGAGGTGATTTTAGGAAATGTAAAACAGCCAGTGGGGCAGGATCCAGGTCACCCCCGGACTTGACACAGCTGCTCATCCAGTTGCTGCTCACCTGGATGTTTGTCCTTCCGTCCTCCCTTCTGCTCTAGGTGAACATCATCCCGATTATTGCCAAAGCAGACACTATCTCCAAGAGCGAGCTGCACAAGTTCAAGATCAAGATCATGAGCGAGCTGGTCAGCAATGGAGTGCAGATCTATCAGTTCCCTACGGATGATGAGACAGTGGCTGAGATCAACTCTGTGATGAATGTGGGTAACACTGCCAGTTCCATCACTGCCAAAAGTTGTGGCAAATTAAATTGCTGCACAGAAATGCATTTGAAGGGCGAGTTTCGTTGGGAATGTCCAGACACTGAATCTGTTGGAAAGTCGAACTGTGAGTCTCACAGATGCCAAAAGCTGTTGTACACAGAATTAATTAAAATGTGGCTCATGTTTAGTCTGGGGGCTCTCTGGAGAAACTTAGCTCTAGAATTTATTGAATTTTTGAAAAATACTTTCTTCAGAATTAATTCTGTCTGTTCTTAGACTACTTTGCATTTGTGGAAGAAGAAACTTTGAATAGAAATGAGACAGTTAAGATTAACATTAGCCTTGTGACTTAAGGAGGATGACCAGAGAAAACCCAATTTAAAGTAAAGAAGAAAAATTGTTAATCTCTGTTTTGTCTTTTTTGAAATTCAAAGATCAAATTCAGACCTGGCTGAAGCACATGCAAAAACACTTTCAAGCTTCCTGTCTCCCAAATCAGAGTACAGCTATGGCAGTAGAAACAACTGAAATGTTTCCATGTTAATTTTATAAATCAAAAGAAGCTTTTTCATCAAAATGAACATTTTCCTGCATAGCTGTTTCTGATTAAATGCTTTGTCTTTTCTTTCACCCTTCCCCCTCACCAATTTTATAAAATTCAGTCACCAGTTGGTTTCTGGGTCGACTAGATATGTGTTTTCACTTAATAGTTCTTTCTTGCTGAAATCATGAAAAATTTGGAGGATTCACTTTTACTTAAATAATTGCAAGCTGTGTGTATTGGGGAGAAAAACAGGAGTCATGCTTGCTTGGCTTTTCTTTTTTTCTTTCCTTCCTCCAATGAAAATACATTTGGCCACTTCTCTGTAAGTTCCACACTTCTGGATCCATTTATTTTTAAACGTGAAGGATTTTGTCAGCCTCACCCTACTGAAGCACCCACTCTGTGGCTCCTTCCCTGCAATCCCGAGGAGAGTGTCCTGTTTCCTCTCTGTGCCTGATGCTTTGCAGACTTGGAGAGCAGCGAGCACATGTTGTATCCTGCACATGTCCTTTGCAATGCCCACACACTCACTGCTGTGCCAAGGCCTGTTTGTGGATATCCCTGCCAGTGCTTTTTGGCAAGGCAGGGAGTGCCACGCTCCTGGTGCGTGCAGGAACAGCCTGACAAAGGAATAGAGGAGAGCAGTAATGACCATGGTGTTCCTACAATATTCTCCAGCTGGTGCAGCCCAGACAGCATTGCTGGTAAGCTATGCTGTGGCCTGACATCACTCTCTGTAGTAATATCCCAGTTCGTAGTAGAGATTGCTCCGAGTATCAGAGATTGGTGGGTTCAGAGGGTGGATTCATGGAAGCAGCTCCTGTGCCTGGGTGAGGGGGATCTAAGGGTCAGGCTGATCTCTGAGGGGTTATCCCATGCACTGAGTCCCTGCCCTTGGCTCTGTTTCAGGCTCATCTGCCCTTCGCCGTGGTTGGCAGCACGGAGGAGGTGAAAGTTGGGAACAAGCTGGTGCGAGCTCGGCAGTACCCGTGGGGAGTGGTGCAAGGTGAGGGGCTGCAAGCTCACCCCAAACCCCTCCCCGTCTGTGCTCAGGCACACCCTGGCACCTGTCCAGCTCTGCCCTCCACCAGCATCTCTGCATGAAGGTGCCCTGTGATAAGCGGCACAGGCGTGTCCCCTGCAGCCTTTTGTCTTCCCTTTGAATTCCCATTCCTACCAGCAACTAGAAAGGTCAGCAGGAATCCCTGCATCCAAGGGGTTGTGTTGTGCCCTGAGCAAGGCAGCAGGCTCCTCAGAATGCGAGTATCTGGAGTCAATCATATGTGCCCTTGTTCCCCACCACACCTGCAGTTTGCTGACTTGTCCCTTCACTTCTATTAGTGGAGAATGAAAGTCACTGTGACTTTGTGAAGCTGCGGGAAATGCTGATTCGGGTCAACATGGAGGATCTGCGGGAGCAGACCCACACCCGCCACTACGAGCTCTACCGGAGGTGCAAACTGGAGGAGATGGGTTTCAAGGACACAGATCCAGATAGCCAGCCCTTCAGGTGAGTGGCCTTCATATCTAGCATCAATTTAGAGTGAGAGTTTGGTACTGACAGCCTCAAAAAATGGGAGGTTTGTAGGTGAAATCTACAGTGCTGGGCTGGAAAATACCAGCACTGGGTTTGAACTTTGCAGCTGATTTGGATGTTCCCTTCCCTGCCTGTTTGTCTTTAAACAACACAGACATGCATGCATTTCCCCATCATTAACTCATCGTCCAGAGAGTCTGGATTTCATTTGCTTTCTTCCCCAGCCTCCAAGAAACATATGAGACCAAAAGGAAGGAGTTCTTGGGTGAGCTCCAGAGGAAAGAGGAAGAAATGAGACAAATGTTTGTTAACAAAGTCAAGGAGACAGAGGCAGAGCTAAAGGAGAAGGAGAGAGAGGTGGGTGTGCCAAAAACCTGAGAGGAACTCAAACTACAGCCGGCAGGGAATCTGGGTCTGGGCAATGCATGAATCCTGGAAAGCACATGCAGCTGTTGAGCAAACCTCAGCAGCCAAAGCACAAATGCATCACTGGTTTAGGTGCCTCAGAAACTAGTCTTTCCTGTCCTGTGCCACGTGGAAATATGGCTGCTGTCTGGGGAGTGAAAGGCAGGGGCTGGAAGTTTAGGTGAGCTTCAGACTTCATTCTTGAGGCTCACTGGACAGCAGAATAAAGGGCTCCAGAGCTGGGCTGGAGTCCCCAGTCAAAGTGAGTCCAGTGGAGTCCCCAGTTGAGGCCTCAGGCAGCAGCTGTAACTGCAGAGGAATTAAATGGACCGTCCTCAGAACTAGTGAGGAGCACAAAATCCTGTGATGTCCCCACCCCCTGGGCAGGGCTGCAGGCTGAGCCAAAATCCTCTGTGCTCATCTCCAGGGCTCACTGCCTCTGGTTTGCTATTTGCTATGTGGTATCAGGCAGAGCTGAATTTATTGTGTCTTCCCTGCTTTTGGTGGGCACTGGGTGCTGTATTCTGCCAGCAGATTGGTGGTGGGTATTTGTGTGGGAGGTGTGACCGGGCTCCTGGGGCAGGGTTAGCACAGCCCAGAGGAGCTGAATGCGATGCTCAGAGGGTCTGTCTCCTACCAGCTGCATGAGAAGTTTGAGCACTTAAAAAGAATACACCAGGAAGAGAAAAGGAAAGTGGAGGAGAAGAGGAGGGAGCTGGAGGAAGAGATGAACGCCTTCAACAGGCGGAAAGTCGCAGTGGAAACCTTGCAGTCCCAATCCTTGCAGGCTACCTCACAGCAGCCGCTGAAGAAGGACAAAGACAAGAAAAAGTAAGTGTCTGAACTGGAGTCTTCCTCTTCTGCCACTGGAAAGCTGGGAGTCTGCTCAGATGCTTTAATGTTTGGTCAGTTGTTTAGACAGCACACAGAAAAGGGGATTTTGGAATCCTAATTCCCATCCTTCTGATTCTTTGCTTAAAGCAAAGGAGAGATGAGCCCCTCCTGTGCTTGAGCACTGCCCAGAGAAGCCTGGGCAGCTGCAGGTGGGAGAGATTTGCAATTTGGGGCCATTCTCTATAGGCTGATGGTCCCATGGGGTTCACTCTTGCCTCTGTGACAGCCAACTCAGGTTATGAAATGGGGCTCCAAGGCACAGTTCTGATTACAAGAAAATTCTTTTCTTGTAAAGACAGAGTTATCTTAGCTTGCTGCACATTAGTTGACATTCCTGAAGCCAGCAGGAGCAAGGGTATGTAAATTTTGCTGTTCCAGCCACCTGATTGCGTAATGGTATATGAGGAGTGGGACAAACAGGTTTAAAAAGAAAAGATACTGGGGGTGTTATCCTGCTTCCAATTCAAGCCAGTCTCTAAGGAACACTGGCTAGGGAGCAAAATAAGGAGCACTGTCATGCAAACTGGTAATTCTGCTATTGCGGCATTTTTTGTTACTTCCACTTGCATGAAGGAGCTCAAGAGTTAGAACTGCATTCTATCAAACCCAGAGCAGGCTGGTGGCCAGCCTCTTAATGATGGTAAGAAAAAAAGACCCTGAAGAGAGCAACACCCAAGTTTGTGCTTGACAGCACAGCATTCAGCTTCACACTGCTGATGAGATCTTGTGGTCTGTCATTTCCCTGCTGTGAACTGTGGCACCAGAGGAGCTCATTCTGTGTACTGACATCCTAGAAATTTGTTTCTTCCTATGGAAGATAACTGGGTAGATTATTTGAGTATTTCGTTGGAATGTAAATGTGTTGGTGCTAAAACCAAAGCACTCTCTTGTGCAGACTGTTTGACATACTCTGGGCATAGCCCACCTCACACACAAAGTCCAAATAGTTTGTAAAATACTTTGCTGAAAATAGGGTTTAATCTGAATTAGGAGCTGAATCCTAGGGCATTCTTGGGCCCAGGACTGCTTTGGGGAAGGTGAGCACAATGGTAACTTGTGCAAGGGATGCCAGTGGCAGGTATGGACTGAGAGCATGCTCCAAGAAATGCTGCAGCTTCCCCTCTGCTCCTTCTGGCTGCAACAGAAGAAATTTTCCTGCACTTTGCTGGGTTTAGCCCACCTGCAGATGTGAGTCTGGACCTTTCTTCTGGGCAGCAATAGAAACAAGCTGTGGTGAGGAGCAGGACTGGGAGGCAGCTCAGTGGTGTGCAAAGGTCCGAGGGGCACTCACAGCCTATGCTCTGCACAGTGAGGGACCCCACATGGTGCTGGGGCAGGGGGACTCTAGCTCTGAAGCACAGCTAGAGGAGGTGCACCATCACCAAGATGGTTTCGGATTGGGGTTTTTTTTATTGTTTTTTTTTCTTTTCAAACCTATGAGCTAGCTCAAAATACGGGGTTTTGGGATTTCTGCTTAAGTAAAATTTTTAGAAGATCTAGTTGAACTCTTTATCATCTCCTAGTTCTTAGTGTTCTTAGTAGCTTTAATAAATAAAAAATTGTGATGGAAGAATTGCAGAAGTTGGGGGAAAGAGAAGTGGTTTTGGTGCCGAGCAGGTTGTGCCAGGCTGCTCTCACCTGAAGCCTTCAGCTGCCCCAGCAGTTTGTCCTCCTCCTCCTTTTTTTGTTTTAACATATTTTGCTACACTTCTCTTTTGTTTGATTTTCATAACTTTAATTCATGCTTTTTTATGTTTTGTTTCTTTCAGTTAATCACACACAGACTTTCAGGCCAAGAGTGGACTTGGTGCTTTCATGTGTTAAGTTGCTTGAGTTTCCCACCCTGTGACCCTTCTCATAACATTGTGTGAGTGGACCAAAGTGAAAGAGAAAATGAGCATCTCCGGTGGTTGCAGTGTTCCGACCTGCTGTTTTCTTTTCAGAATTACCAGGAGGTTTGCAGAAAGTAACCTTACATGTACATTTTGTTAAACAAAGCCAACTAATCCCTCAAGTAAGATGTTTTGTTCTAAACTCAGTGATTGAGCAGCTGTGTATGAAGTGACCATAACTGAACTCATCTTACCCACCAGCTAAATAATTGCTTTCTACATTTTTTTTTTTAAATTGGCCGAGGTGACTGCTGGAGGCTCATCGACCTCCCCTGTTACATGCACAGTGAGAGGAGTGGTCTGAAGAATGCTGAAATGTTTATTTTTCTAACAAAATTCTCAGATAAGTTTTTAGAATGGGTAGAAAAGCACAACACTTAGGCTTTCTGCTGGAATCTTAGTCAGAGTAACCCTCATTCCAGTAATTCTATATTTAATTCTGAATTACTCTAAACACTTTCTACATCTTTTATAATATATATATATATATATATATAAGGAGAGAGAGAGAGAGTGGTTAATAAAATTAATGGGACAATGTTTTGAATTTTCTTTACTGCTAAAGTAGAACATTTATAGAGAGATTTTTCTTAAGAGTTTGTTGTATAAAGTGGAGCTACAGGATTTGTGTAACATTTCAGTTGTCACTTACCAATGTATTTGCTGTTGTGGAAACTATTTAAGCCAACATCTTTACTGTTACTCTTTAACCTTAAACGTAATATGTGCCTAATAAGGAGAATCCCCTGCTCTTGAGCTGTGCACTGTATTTATGCTTACAGGCTCTGTTCCTCCTAGAAGGTGCTTCTTTTGACAACTCCTCATGCCTAGAAATCACAGTCTTGTTTTCCTGGGCAACTGAGCTTAGAAGAATAATTAGGATCAATATTAATTTTTTCCACTCAAACCATTTTGTGAATAGGCAGGGCAATAGCTGAACAGAGAGTTACTAGCTATGTTGTCATGGAAAAATAGTTGGACCCAGTTCCATCCATCCATCAGATCCTAGGCTAAATGAAAGGAAGTATTTTATATTAACCCTCACATAGTGTCTTTAGAGTTTATAAAAACACTGGCTGGCTAAGTGTTAGTTGTGTGTATGTGCATTTTTATTTAGTTATTAATGTTACAGGATTTTTCTGATACGTTTTTTGTTAAAGACTTGTCTTTAAGCTGTCAGCAAATTCCTGACGTGCCATGCAGAGGGAGATGAAGGGCCTGGGTTTGAGCTGTCACAGGGCTGTTGCAGGGCAGCATTTTGCTGGATTCTGAGGTTCTTTAACTCTCATATCCCATTAGAGCAGCTTTTTTTTTTCCCCTTTCTAAATACATGCTCGGGTGTTAAACTGTGTTTTCCTATGGACATTGGCCTTTTCTGTGGATATACTGACAGTGTTACTTGATGCTTGTAGAAAAGAACTCACAAAGATCTCATCGGTACCTTTTAGAATAGGCTTTTGTTGAAAGAATAAAAATTCAGCACTTGTTGGGAGTCTGCTGAAAGCTGGACATTTAATTTTTAAGGCTGTGCCTCCAGGTTAGATGTATTTTAAAGAGTAACTGTCGAATGTTGGGAGGGTTAGTGTGGTTTTCTCAAACACGTACAAAGAACCCAACCTTCTGTTACATGCAAGAAGACAATTCCACCTCGCCTCTGACTACAGACCAATCATGTAGCAAATTATTTGTTATTAATCTTTTGCTAATGAGAGAAACTACAGTGCACTAATTGCCTGAGCAAGCAGTGCTCTTTGGTTCATTGTTTTGCTTCTCAAGGCCAATGCTGGGATAAAACAGCAACTGGTGGTACTGGTATGCACCCAGCTGCCTCACCAGTGTGTTCCCAATCAATAGTTCTCTCCTGATCTCATGCTGCAGCCAGCAAGATCTATGCAAATGATTTCTCTCTGCCCTGACTCATCAGAGATCAATTCTTTTTTCCTAGAATAACAGGTAGTTAAGAAAAATTATTATAACAAAGAGTAAATATCTTCAAATCCATCAGCATTGTGGAGAAATTTACAGCATTTTCTGAAGAAGACATTCAGAATGTATGTAACAATATTTTAATGATGACGATTATTATATTACTTTGACTTTATGTCATGACGGACATCCCTTGTCCTTGTAATTGCTTGTTGAACATCCTAATCTCCCCAAGGAGACTCAGCCATATTTTTTCCTGAGTACTTGTTTTTAGTTTTTGGCTGAGACAAGATTTAAGTATTGTGGTATATAGGGTAGTTCTGTATCTTATTTTTATTTAACAAATTACAAATACATTGTGATGCTAATCTCACCCAGTCTGAAGACTTAAATCTTGTAGGCTAGAAAAAGTGAAAGGAAAACCCTTCAGAAATGATTGAAACCATTCAGTTACACATCTTTCAGCTGTTTTATACATTTGTCTGTAAAAGATTGGTATTAATGGTAAAAACTATCCATTTTTCTATCATTTCAACATTTACCATCCTGTATGTTGTCTGCTTTCTAATTTAAATTGTGTTTTGTGGGTCTCTGAGGGAGGCATTGTGCCTGGCTGTGGTGGTTGCCCCAGGGGTGGAGATGGGGGGTGGTTTGGAGCTGTGGAGACACCTTGGGGACCTGCCTGGGGGACACAGCCCTCTGGGATGTGCTGCATCCCCTTGCTTTGTCATTCCCAGCTTATTGGGGTTTGTGGTTTGGTTTTTTCACTTTCTTTTCTTTCCACTCACTTTGTACTTTCTTTCTTTTATTAAATCTCACATGTGTTTTGAGTTTTTGTGGTGTCATTTATTTAGTGGTGCATTTTCTGTGCAATCTAGTAATTTTCCGTATTATCTGTCAAAATAATAGTGTGTCATGATTGCAAGCTTACCAGTCACAGCCTGTTTTATGACTATTCGGAACATTCGAAAATATAATTAGCTAATTAATTGACAACTAGCTAATCACAGAGTATGCAGAAATGTACTTCCTATGTAATCTGGGGAGAAATTCTAAGATATTAATCCAAAAGCCATCCGTGTTTGGGCAGAAGGAGCTTTGAGGCTTGTTGGTACATCTCCTTTGTGAGATCTGATGACTGAGCAGGGGGATGTACCAGCAGCTTTGCTGATGTGATGATGCCCAAAGAGGTGATTTAAAGGTAGGATGAAAAGGGAGCAGAGGTGGAGAGGTTTCCTAGTGGTGCATCCAAAGCTGTGTGCCTTGTCTGGAGAAGGACATTATACACTTAGGTCAAGGCCAACAAAAGAGCACAGTTTTAGTTTGGGGCTCTGCTTTCAGAGAGCTGCTGAAGCTTTACCCGAAGATTTGTTCTCAGTGTCTGTTCTCTGGGCCATTGCTACGTACCAAGTTATATTCACTCAACTTTGGGTCTTTCTGGGGTTTATTTGGTATTGGACTGAAATCAGTGCTGCACTTCAGACACAGCCAATGTGGAGTTTGGCTGAAGCACAGTGTTTGCTGTAGCAATGCTTCTGGTGGGAAGTTTTTCTGCAGCCCCAGCTTGAAAAACAGGACCAGGCTGGTGATCCTGGCTGCCTCTGAGAGCTTTTTAGGAATATGCAGCTGGAAATCTTTTAGGCATAAGCTTTAGTAGGGAATTATCAGTTGATACCAAGTGCTTTGTATGAAACATTTACATCCTTTTCCATCCCAATACATTTTAAAGCCATATCTAGGAGACCAGAGAGGAGCACGTGCATTCAGGTACATCAGAATTCATGGAATCGAAGGTGGTGGAGTAGCTGTTCCTTTTAAAGATGGGCCATCTGGTGATTCAGATGATGTGCATTGGCAAGTGTCTTTCCAGAGAAGCAGTGTTAAGAGCATTCATTAATGCAAAAGCTCCTAGAGATGGTTTGAGGAGAAGAAGTGCACAGGTTTGTTAGAGAAGCAGCTGAGCAGTGAGGTAGGTGCTGCCCAGGCTTTGCAGTTCCAGAGCTGAAGCCCAGTGGCCAAGGCCCTGGAACATGGTGATACTTTCCTTCAGGAGACAGCCCAAACCCAACCTTCCTCGGCTGTTCCATCGGGAGAACTGTGCAGCTGTGAGGGATGGAATGAGGCAAGGACCATGCAAAGCCACTGCTCTAGCTATGTGTGCTGGTTGGCTGCTCCTACAGGTCTCCATTACCTGGGATTTCTCGTGTTCCATCAGCAGTCTTTTCTCATTAAAATTTTAAATCAATCCTCTGATTACCAGTTCCAAACAAGATGTTGGCAGCTGTGAGAGCTTCTCCAAGTTGCAATGGGTTAAACTCAAATGTCTGTACAATAGATTGGTGCTTTGACCTTTCGTGCTATCTTTACTTAATGTAAGTAACTGAAACTTAAACACTGATTCTCTTTTGTTCTTTCTATAGCTTTTTTAGTCTTCCCAGTGCGTACTCCATAACAACAGGAAGATATGTTAATTAGAAGATTTATTAAGGCAAAAACATCTCATGCAGAAGACATTAATTGGTGCTTACACCTTTAAGCTTGAAATATATTGCACAGAAGAGAATATGTAGCAAGGACTAAAATTCACCGTGTCTTTTGATGGGGAAAAGTTTGCTTAATCAGGTTTCTTGGTAAAGTTGAAATCCAAGATATTTGCCGAAAGGTAAACTGCTAATTCAGGCTGCTGCATGGCTGGCGCTAAAACCAGAATGCTAATTTTGGGGCTCCTACCTTAAAGGAGTTAACACTGACTGACTCCAGATAGATGAGAGACAAAGCTGGGGTAGTGTGAGGAGCTTTCAGCTTTGCTGCTCGAGCTGCCGCGGTAACAGGGTCCTGCGGGTCCTCTTCAGTCTGGTTTTGGGGGGTAACTGGGGAACCTGGTGTCCCTAACCTGACATCCCTAGTCTGACATCCCTAATCTTTCAGCTGGATTCTCACCTTTCATAGCAGTAACTCTTCTGTGCAGCTTGCTTCTGTATACTTAGAGGTTTTATAACCAAAATGCCCCAACCTTAATCTTTTTAGTTTTCTGAGGGCTGCACGTGGTGCCTCACACCATAACCCCTTCCCCAGAGCTCCCTGCCCACCTCCCACCTGCTGCTTCGGGGCCAGGTAACTCTGCCTGGCCAGTCCCGGCTCTGCTCATCCTGCTGGGATGTGATGGGTGAGAAGGGAACCATTTTAAAGTACAACCAAATGTTATCTATTAATGGAGGGGAAATGGTTTAAAGCTGGAGACTCAGTGTTCCTGGTGTGAGTTCTGTGTTTGTAACAGACTGACTTCCCCTTACACAAACACTTTTTTTAAAAAAAGGAAAGGGGAAAAACAAAGTGTGATGTCTGTGCCCCAGTAACTTCACACAGGAACAGAGAGAGGCCACAGTTTCTTTGTTTTAAACAACCTTGTAAATGAATCTCAGGAATGACCTGTACCAAAGTTGGGTTTAATAAAAACAAAACTGACTTGTTTAACAAACATCTGTTAAAAACATGGTTTGTACACCGGGTATAACCAGAACAGTGTCCTCTATCCAGATTCACAACCCCCTGTGATCCCGGTTTCCCCTCGTTAACCCTGTTGCCCTGCGATTAAAGTGTCATGTCCCCTGTGCACCCTTATGTCTTGGCAGCTGCTGTCCCCAGTCTCCCTTCCTTTTTCCAGGCTGCTGCTTTCCCCACTGCCCTGGTGCTGGGAGGGTAAGAGTGGGCAAAAGCCAGTCCTTGGCAGGAGGTTTAAAGGAAGTCTCACCCTGTGCCCCTACCTCGTGCTGGGTGGTGTGACTGCAGTGGGACAAAGGTTGAGAACAGGGAGTGGGCGTATGTGGCAGGAGCCCTCCGAGGCTCCCATCAAGGCCATTGTGTCTCTGTAACCCCCCAAGAGATGGAGAGGCTGGTGTAGAGATCCTAACTGCCCCAGGCACTGAGTGCCTGTCCCTAGGATGTGACAGTCTCTGAACCCTCTGGATGCCCTTAGCATAAATTAGAATTGGTAAATAGACTGCAGCTGTTAACAGGTATATGGCCTGAAAAGGACTAAACTGGGCAAATGGAGAAGCTGTGGAGACTCCTGCCACTTGCAGGCATTAGGGATGAAACCCCAGGACAAACATGTTTACCCCATGTTCTTCATCCCTGCCTGTCCCTGCTGCCACAGTGGGCAGGGATGAAGCACCACTTGTGTCAGGGGAAGTGGGACCAGGTGGGAAGCACCACGGTCTGACACAGCTGTGTCTTGGGGGCCATGAATTCAGAGCTGGAAGTCCTCTTAGGAGGGCTCTGTCTGTCTCCGTGTCTGTGGTGCCCTGCACAGAATGGGGGAAAGCTGAGGCTGTGTGTGACCATCAGGCTGAGCTGAGCTATGAAACAGCCTTTGCTGCTGCTTTGATGACTGTTTTAAACTTGCTTGTGTTCTCTTTTGAGGCCAGCCACTCTAATTCCTTTGGCAAAGCTTTCATCCGGCTTAGAGCTTTTGTCAAGTTAGATTCCCAGCTGGATAGGTTAATTGGGAATGGAAGCTTTTTGTTATTTTTCCAAATTGCTTGGAAGATTTGATTAAGTTCTGTTTGTCATGACCATAGTTGGGTCACCAGGGGGATTCCAGTTGCATGCCTTGCTGAGGAGGAATGGGAAGGGGCTCTGAGACCTGCCGGAAGTTAATGCATCTCTCCATCTCAGTGCACTTTTCTGCCTTCCTAAAGAGTTGAACTGTAAGTACTGTTCAAATTGAATTTAACACACTAAAGTCAATTAGCAAGAGAAAAAACGCAACAGCTGTATAGATGCAACCCCACAAATGAGGTGTAACTATTGCATTACTCTTCCCTTTGCAGTTTTCTTGTCTCTTGGTCAGTTCTCTGACCACAGGAGTTTCTTTATTTGTACAGCTGTGTAAATGAACTCCTCTCCTAGGTCATCACACACCCTCCATAAGTAGTGACACCAAGTCAGGTTTATTGTCAGAAACACCCCAGTGAGTGCTGTCTTGAAATGGGGCAGCTCCATCCTCTGTAATGGTTCCTGGGCAACTGCATGAGCTGTGACATGGTTCCTTTTGGTGGGGGTTATGAATGGGGGACATTTGGGAGGATCTGAAATGCTTTGCTGTTTCTGTAGGTGGTTTAGAACAGCCACAGAAAACAGTTCAGTGGGTGCTTACCATGGGGGATTTTAGGTGTAATTGCAGCTTTGTTTACAAGGTGGTGGTAGCTTCAGGCATCTGGAAATCTGGCCTGAATTGAGGCAACAAGAGGAGTCTGGGTTTGAGAGGCATGCCTTACCTGGGCCGAGATCCCCCAAGGGAAGGGACCTTACCAGGCCAGAGCTCATTGAAAATACTCTGTAGGCATTCTCTGGAGTTTTCGTGGGAGTGAATATTCCCCAAAACAAATCCTCACAGAGCTAGCCATAACCACATCAGACCTGTGCCAGCACTCACTGAATCTGGCACATTTTCACCGATAACTGGTATGTAGCAAATGGGATCCACAGTGGTGAGTTGAGCTGCAGTTGGAATAAACTTGTGTTGTACACACAGTCCAAACAGGCAGGCACACAGGTGAGATGTCATCCTCTCTGAAACTGACTGGGCAAAATAATTGTTCCTGTCCCTGCTGTGTGTGGAGAGTGTTCATCTTGTCACTCATTACTTGTCCAGGCAGGGAGGGGAAAGGTATTAAAGCTTCTAACCCTGTTCTGCAAGAAAAAAAGAGAATTGGTGCTGTTCTCACTATCCAAAAAGCTCTTTCTGTAACAGGAATGGTCCTGTGCAAGAGTAGCTCCTTCCTGTAGCTGGCAGCTCGTTCTTTGGGGTAGGAAGCTCCATTCTGAGCAATGGTAGGAATGCAAAGGTAAGTGACTTTTTTAACCAGTTGAAGCCAAGACAAAAGTATTTGTTTCTTCATGGTAACTACAGTGCTGGAATAGGCGTGTGGGAGGGAGCTGTGCTGCCAGAGAAGCAGCAGTGTGTCCTGGGAGTGCAGGCAGGCTCCAGGTGAACTGTTCCCATCCCAGCGTGGCATCTTGCACCCTGACTGGGAACACAGAGCCTTGATGGGCCTTCCAGCACTGCCTTTATCTTTTAGAATTAACCCCTGTTAATGTATACTTTTCACCGTTGATCATAGAGATCTGCAGAGATTTTGAAGAGCAAGTTTGTTCATGGGTTTTAACACATCATCCAGCTTATAGGCAAGAACTATATACTTAGGCTCAAAGCTGTGGGGAAAACATGAGGTTACGATTGTTGTGGTGTAAATTAGCATGTTAATTACTGTGTGTAGAACTTTTCTGCTGGCATTTCCATGGGTAAACGCAGTTGGTGACAATGCTTGAGATAGGGCAAATGGATGGGAGGGAAGCAGAACCCATCACACAGCCCAGTTTTCTGCAGGGATCGGTGTGGGTATCACCTTTCAGCTGGGCTATTCCGGGGCCACAGAGAACAGGCAGACCAAGCTTATGTTTTATTTAGTGGAAACTGTAAAAGACAACCCGCCTCCTCCCAAAAGCCAGGCAGTCAAGTCACAACTTGTGAGAGAAAAGAAAGGTACTGCTCAGGAGTACTACTCCTACCATTAAATGAAAACCTTCCCTGTGGTAGGATGAATAAATACCATGTCGCTGCTTGCATGCTGCTGCCTGGCCCCCAAGTATGTGGGGACCTCACAAACCTCATCTGGTCTAACCCAGCCCCCCAAGTCCTGCTCCTGCAGCACCCCTGGCCTGGGCAGAATCTCCCCTCAGCACAGCATCCACAGCTTGAGGTAGCTTTGATCTGGTTCATGGGAATTCTGTGGGTTTCACTGCAGGTTCAAGTCATGTCTGCTCACACATGTTATTTGCGCTAGGTCTCCAATACTGGATGTTACTGGAACACTTGGGCATTTCCTTTGTGGTTTAAAGAGCAGCATGGCTTTCTCCCTGAACACACAGCTCGCTGTGTTCTCAGAACTCACTCTGGCAAATTTAACATTTGAGAAAGCGTGAACAGCTGCTCAGCACATCAGTCCTGCAAGGTTGGCGTTTAGGAATTCCTCTCCTACAAGATAAGACAGGAATAATGAGGACAATATAATGAGGAAGGGGAGAAGGCTGGAAACTTTCTTCTTGCACTGATGAGCTCTGCTGTTACACAGCATGAGGGTCTCCTTGCTCCTGTCCCATCTCTTGTCTCCAAGTTATTTATCTCATGTCATTACATGAGACACCTGCTCAGTATTTAGCCTGTGCCAGTCCATATGAAACCCCCTCCTGTTCTGTGACAGGATGGCAGATGTGGTGCTGTTACCTACCAGCCCATACTGGCTGGATTATACCTTCAAGCTAGGGTAACAATCACCTAAAAATGCCTGTTGTTTAAAACAGAACCCACACTAATTTTAAAAGGATGTGTGAGGCTGGTTTTCAAAAGTGCAAGAGTGGTTTAATCTGACCTTTGTGAAACCACTTTGCTATGAAGACTAAGCAGTTTGTAAGAAATAATGTGGTTGTAGTGGTGGAGGGGAATTAATTAAAGGCATTTTGTATTGTCTAGTCTGGTAAGAGAATAAATTTTAGAAACCCTGACCAGCACATGCTGGTTGGTAAGAGCCCAAGGCAATGGTGATTCTAGACAAGAAGTGATTTCCCACATTTCATAGGAACTGTGATTGAGTCTGTAATGGTTTAACCAGGAAGAAGCACAGATCCCAGACCCCTGGATCACAAGGTAAGGCCTTAAGGAAAACTGGAGGTTTGATTCAGGCTTCTCACTGCTGGATCAAAATCTTGGCTCCATCTGAGAGCTCTTGCAGAGGCAGCAGTGGGGGCTGCCCATTCCTCGACAGCAGCTCTTGTTCAGGCTCCCATGGGCTGAGCCAGATTAGCTCTAATGAGAGAACAATGGTGTAAGCCGGATGAAAGGCTCAATCTGTCAAACTTCGTCATGGCTATTTTAAAAATAAACTCTGAGGCATTTGGTTCTCCATAGAGTTTGTAGCTGCCTGCCAACTGGATCCCTGGGTTGAAGGACTGTGACTGAGTCCCTCGTCTCCCCAGCTTTCTGTCTTTACATAATGTTAAAACTGAGGGGTAGCACACACTGCTTAGGGAGGGCATAAAAAATAGACTGATAATACAGTCTTTATCCTCTGAGAAGCACAGTGACACTTTTGCCCTGTTGTTTTGGCTGGGCAAAAGTGCCCTGTTTGCTGGGACCTGCTGGTTCTGCAGGTGCTGCTTCCAAGGCAATAATTTTCCACTAGTCCTTTTTGGGTGGCTGTAAGAGAGGACAGGGGCAGCTCAGTTGAGGGCACAAGCCTCCTGTGTTCATCCTCCCAGCACTTACTTCCCCATCCTCACTGTGCAGGTGTCTGAATCCATTACAGTATTCTTCAGTCTCAACGGTTTGATCAGGAATTTGGGCTGTAATAGGTGTGAAAGGTGCTGAAACAGACTGGCTTTACAGTGACCCTCAACCTCCCCTGATGGGAACTCTTCCATTCAGAAGGCTGATGGCAGGGTAGCCTTGCCTTGCAATGGCCCTGCACAGTTTGGCTGATGGGATAGAAAATATAAACAGGATTGGGTGGCTGCAAGCACATTAACTCTTGATCCACAAGCTCTTTGCAGTGGATGAATTCAGTGCTGTTCACCTGTAAAGAAAGATGCAGGTTTATTTCAAGTTCTGGATAAATTACTCTCTTGTCTGGCTGCTGCTCCTGTCACTTTGTAATTCGGGGGAGGGCAGGGACAGGCTGCATGCCTCAGTAGATGCATAACAGCAATATGCTGTTGATCCTGATGGAAAACGCTTATCCAGGAGCTCCTGATAACTACTCCTATAACTACTTCTACTCCTTCTATTACACAGAAGGCAGGCAAGTGCTTCATCTTACCAGGAAACAACAGGCAGGAGGGACAGCAGGAGGACAGGTTATTTCAGACAAATTCAAGACCTTAAAATGGGTGGATGGCAAGCTGACAGCCTGGCTCTTTAGCCTTCTAAGTGTGCTCTCTTAAAAGGCATGTTTTTTATAAAAATGGGGAAAAGCTTTAAAAAAAAAAAGAAGAAAGAAAAAAATAGAGCTTGTCTTGAATCATTAGAAGTCAAACTGATTATATTTTAATGCAATGTGACTGTACTTAAAAGCTTTCTCAGTGTTCAGTGGGAGGCTGAGGAAACTGGGCAGATTTCTAGGTATTCTCAGACTCTCCCATCATGAGAGAATCACTCCTGGCTCAGGATGCAGGGGGCTATCTGTGGCAAAGAATTTGGAACCCTCCCTTCCCTGCCAAAGGGATGTCCCTCTCCCCAGTCCCACGCCTGAACTGCACTTTTGTTCCCTTTTGTTAGCACCAGCAAGGTCTGCAGCAAAGGCAGAACAAGGACACAAGTCTCAGGAGCTGCTGAAGTGCAATATTGGCTGTAAATATACATGGCTTTATTCATTTATCGTGTCCTGCCTTCAGGATTTGTGACCAAAGGCCATTTTGCTTCCTACCTGTGCTTTTTTTAGCAGATCAGTAATAACAGGAAACCAACCAGGTGTTTGCCTCTCCAGCTCCAAGGTGATGATCACCAAAGCCAACGTGGAGCCCTTGAACTGCACGAGTTGGTGGCAGGCCATACAGTGCTGCAGCTGCTTGGTCAAGAGTGCAACGTGGAGGGAAGGATTCCTCTGAGGCATTCTGGGTGGGAGATGGGGCCAGCTGGACATCACCGTGGCATGGAACTGCAGAGAAGATAAAGTGTACATATATATATATATATATACACAGATATATATGAAAAGAAAAGCAGAGGTTAGTGAAGTTTATATGTTTTCATGTCATCACCCAGAAGTACAGATGAATTTCATCTCATATCAGGAAACCTGAAAGCTTCCCCCACCTTTTTTTTTTGTGTTTTGTGTTCGTACTTGCCAATCATTGAACTGTTTTTTTGAGCTGATAATGAATGTAGAAGGCCTGTGTTTCCTAACAATTTCTGAGGTTTCTAAATTATCCAGATTGCTGTCCAGGAGATTCAATTCAGGACAGCAGCTCCAAACCCAGTAAAACCAGTAATACTGGACTCTGAATTTACTGAGGAAACAAGCACCTACGAAAGGCAGTTTTCACAATCAGCAGCCTAAAATGGCTTAATATTTGCACATAACCATAAAAAAGGGATCCAGGATGTGTTCATATCACATGAATTTTGCCTTACTAGCACATGATTGTTTCTTGAAGACAAAGTTTAATTGTTTCTATTAAATGTTTAGTAACTGCAATGTGAACTAATAGTCTCATTGCATAAATGAATAATTAGTGGGATGAAAAGGAAAATGGTTTAAGAAAAAACCTGTGTGTGAAATGTAGCAAAACTCTGACAGCTTTCTATGTACAGTATTAATAGAAGGGAAATAGTTAGAAATATTTTTGCAGCCTGTATTTAAAAAAAATAAGGCATATAGTTGTGCATTATGAGAATCTTTTTAATGTCCATTCAGTTGTCCTTTAAAGATGAGAGTAATTTTTTTTGAGCAAAATAGAAGGTTTTAAATAGCAGAAAATTTAAAAAATAAATTTAAAAATAAAATTACTGTAATATTCTTTAAAAGACTTGCAGATAGGTAGAAATAGGTAGTTTGCTAAGCATCCTGGAAAGGATGTATGGGTGTGTGTGTGCACATCTGTGTTTTTTAGTCTTATTTGATAAGGAGTTGTTTATTTAAAGAAAAAAATTGCAAAATATAGTGCTTACAATGTTTAAGAAATCCATTGGAGTTGCTGTGTAAAGATCCTACTGAAGCTTATCCAGTATAATTTTTTCCATTCTCAAAATCTCAGCTGGAGCGTGTTTACACCTGCTTTGCACCGCTAGTGTCTGCACCGATGGTATTACCTGTAAAAAAATTTTTAAAAATTAAAAAAAAAAACAAACAACAACATCCTACACAGTGCTGCGTCTGCTTCTCTGTATTGTGAAGGGATCTAACAAGTTTAAAAAAGTTTATGTTAAGGAGAATGCTCATCCAGGAGACCTTGTTCCTGGGTACCTCCCATCCTAAATGAAGAGTGGTCCCTGCTCATCCCAGGGCAGCTGCTGTGGACCCAGCCCACAGCAAGAAAGATGTCCTGAACTCCCTGGGTCACTGTGATCCTCCCCAGTGTGGCATCAGTGATGCACCTTCCCTGCTACCGTTAGTTTTGCTCAGAGAAGGCTTCCTGTCAGCCTGTTTTACAGGGCCTGCTGTGGTTCCCTTGTTTCCTGTGGTCATTGACTCAGCTTCTCCTTTGTAGTTGAGAGGAAAAGAACAATAACCTCAGTGTAACACCACCTAAGAAAGGCTGTGAAGAACATTTCACTACAGCCATGGCTGTTGGAAGAGATGTGTGTATGTCTGACTCCAGCTCCTGGGTTTCCTCTTCTTTTGCAAAGCAGAAGGAAGAAAAGAGGAGGAATGCAATCTGAAATGCTTTTGGCTAATGCTTGTAAATGCCTGCAGAAGTCTATCACTGCATTTCTGCTGTGAGAGATATCCTGTGTACTTTCTCACTGGCTGCTGACTTTACTTGCTCATCTTGAGGTGCAGACCTGAGTCAGTTCCTCACCAGGTTCAGAAACCAGTTTTGGCTCCAAGCAAATTCATCTATTTAAAGCTTCCTCTGAAGAACCTCCTCCGCTCTGTCACACCTGCTGTGCCCTCCCAGGAGCTATAGCATGGGAATTGCAGCCCTCTGATGTGCATCTTTACTGTCCCCCCAGACTAAGCTCTACTGTGAGCCATGGATTCTGAAAAGAGGAGAGAGGTTTGGGGGCAGGAGAGAAACACATCCATGACATAAATAAAAACAAGTCCTTCATCTGTAAATGTCACAATTCTTCAGAGCAGCAATGAAACAGGCCTGAAAATGCTACTTTCACGCCTTAAGGACTACTTAGGGTAAACAAATTAACACTTTTTCATTATGTCCAAGTTGTTGAAAGACCTGGAAACATGAACAACTTTTAGCGTGTTTAAAATGAAACATACAGGCCTCGTCTTCATTGGTTTTTGCTGCAAGGACAAGGCAGGAAATTGCAATGCACTGCAGACATTCTAATTGGGCCTGAAGGGAGAAGAAGTAAACACTGAGTAAAGCAGATAAGAGTCTTGGGGGAAATAATTGTCTGTAGTGCTGTTTTCTTACCAAATTGCCTGCCTTTCCACGTGGGTCCCTCCCTTCCCCGCCCCTGGTCCTGGCCACTCCCTCGGGTTTTTCCTATTTTCCTATTTCCTGTATTTCCTATACCTTACTAAAGGTAAGTTCCTTTACCCCAACTCCGCCCATGTACCACCCCTGTGCTCTGAGACCATTGGTCCACGTGCTCTCTCCGTCCTCCTCTTCCCCGGATAAAGGGCGGCTGCGTGCCACATGATACCTGTCTCGTTGTATGCCTCCGGGGCACCACCGTCTGGCTGGGGGAACCGTGCCATGTGCTGGCTCTCTGCCTTTGGGAGCCACCATGGAATAAAAGATCCTCTGCAGGCCTCACGTGGAGAGCATTCCCATCTCCTTTATCGTCACTGTGTTGTGGGGCCTACAGCCAGCCGGAGCATGCCAGGGGCAGCCTGCAAATGCCCGGGAAGTGGGGACAGCCGCTCTCCCCGAACAAGCCTCCCTGCGCTCTCCGAGAAGGCTGTGGCACGCCATGCCATTGCAGGAAACTACACACCGCAACGATTGTCATTCTGTGATACATACGCAAGTTTGAAACTTTCGTTTAGGTTACAGTTTCTTCTGAATTAGTTTAGCTACAGAAGCTGGAAATAGAACAAGGAAATTCAAAGTGAAGTAGAATAAATCCTCTTATAGGTGCCATTTTTATTCATGTAGCTCACAATTTTTAGACTATGCAATGCCACAGTATTTACATTGCAGTGTTGCTCCTCTTCTTACTTTCAGATACTGGTGCAGGTTGGACTTCAGGAAGAATTTCTTCATGGAAGGGGTTATTAAACATTGAAACAGGCTGCCTAGGGAGGTGGAGGAGTCACCATCCCTGGAGGTGTTCAAGAAACTGTTGGATGTGGCACTTAGTACTATGGTTTAGTTGGTAGGGTGGTGATCAGTGAAAGGTTGGACTCAATCATCTTAGAGGCCTTTTCCAACCTTAATGATTCTATATGCCAGTATCAACGTAAACAGAATTGGGAGCTGCAAGGCTCAGCTCAACTCCTACCTTTGCTGTAGCTTCAGTGGCAGAAAAGATCAGCCCCACAGTTTAATTAAAAATAGTAGTTTAAAAACCAGAATATTAAAAGTGATAATGTGAATAACTTCTGTTTAGCAGAGAAAACCAGATGAGTTCTTTGTACTTACCACAGCAGTTGGACTAACACAAACAATTCTAATGAGGACTGTATGTCAGTGGAACCTCATCAAACACTCAAGTTCATATGTACATATATATATATATATATATTTGCTTAATGGCCTTTCCCAGCAATGACCCTGACTGCTCCCTAAATCTTCTGCCAAACATAGTCCCTGCTTTGTGTATAAACTGATTATATGCTCCTTACATTCTCAGTCACTAATCTAGCCAGGGAAAAGCTGACAGAGATCTCTACCTTAACTGATGCCAACAGCCTGTTGAAGATGCTGGTGGCTAAGGCAAACGTTTCTGGGTAAAACTGGATCTGGGAGCTGATTTCTGCAATCCAGAAAACTGGTTTTTTGTAACCCTACAGAGAGATACCTGTGCCCTGAGGGGAAGGAAAAGTTAGAAGAAAAATACACTTCGTGCTTTGATGATTTTGTTAACATATCTCCAAAGGAAGACTCAAATCTTTTTAAATGCTCTAATTAGCATTTCAGATAGCTGGAGGCTTGAAATGAAGGAAGTTGTCGGCTGTGTCCACCGAGGGAGGGCAAGGGCACATTTTAGAGCAGTTTAAAGCACTAGCTGATGTTGCCCATCCAGTCTGGCTCTAGCTGTGCTTACGCAGGCCTGGTACTGGATTGTACTGGAGCACTGAGTGGGGAAGCACCCAGCCCTCCCAAACTGAGCTCTTATAAACAAGGTCATGAGTGTGCTCGTTGTTCCCGCCCTGGGAAAACTGAAGCCTCGATGCAGCACATCATCGATTCCACTCAGCCAGCCTCAACAGAGAAACTGGAGTCAGGAGCAGGTTTTGATTTACTCTGCAAGAGTTTCAACAGCCCTTGGACTTGCTAAGTGTTGGGACCGGAGACAAGTTTGTGACTCCCCAAAGGTACATGGCAAAATGTACTGAATTTTTTCTCTCTTATATCTTATTTGAAGCTGCATTCAGGTGAGAGGGAGGACCTTGACTGCCATGACAGTGGCACCCAGGAGCCATGGAATGCACCTGAACGTTGTTGTAGGAGAAGTGAAAAGGCCAAGCAGCTACACAGAACAGACAACACTAACCACCGACTTGTTTAATGTTACTCATCACATTGTCTGTTTCATTATTTTGCTTGATTTGGTAGAAAAAAAAAATACTTGTTAAAAAGTAGCATTTCTAGACTATTGCAAAAAAGAGACAAGGCTGTCAAGGCACTTCTGTGCATTCTTCCATGGTTCTGATGCACTTACAGAAGCAGCCAAGCAAAACTTTGCATTGTACAAAGAGGCCATGGAGTCTTGTAGCTTCCTAAAGTAGCTTAGAATGGGACTGGGTTTCTGTTAGGCCTCAGTGAATTCTCTCTTCTCCCACCTTAACAGATGGAATTCACAGACTAGTGCTAAACACAGTATGCCAAATTTATGGTTTTACTGTTGATTGGCTGCTCTTACCTGCTCTACCACATTACCCCAAATTATTTCACATTTCCCAAAACTAGTACTGTTCTGAGCTAGAACAAAACGTAAAGCCCCTGTTTTATACAAGGGATTAATAAAATGTAAAATGGAAAAATACAGACCCTCGTCCCCCTCCATTCCTTAAGCCTAGTCCATGAGGGATGACTTTTGCATTCACATCAGATGGCATGACCAGCACTGCATCTCTACAGGGTCCTTTAGGGAATTCCAAAGGGGACAGGGGAGGATACCTTCAGGGTGAGATTCTGGAAAAATGGCACTTTCCAAATCCTGGCCTCTCTGGCTAAGGCATTTTCCAGAAAAAAAGGCAAGTCATGAGTTCTCTGTATGTCCAGGACACTTCATGGCAGCTGTTTGAGCCAGTTTCCTGATGGGAGCCACTGACAAAAACAAACAAACAAAATTATAAAACAACATCCCATCTCCTTGTACTAAGTATGATTTCCTCTTTTGATGCCTTTCCAGCACAGAGAACTGAGGAACAGCCACAGGACTTGTTTGTTTGCAGACAGAGCAATCCTCATAGGCATTTTCCCTGGAAGTTTCTGATGAAAGAAAACATGTCAGATGGCTGAACAACACCATAGCCCAGCTTTTTCCCTCCTGGGCTGTGTAATGGCTTGAGAAACCTTGGGTTGAGTAGTCCAGATTACTCCATTTAACCTGTTTCACCCATTCGGCTCTCCATTTGCAGAGCTATTATATTGCAACCTGTTATTACCTGATTTCAAGTTTCTGGCAAATAGAGGCTTATGGTTTCCATACAAAGGCTCAAAGATGACTGATATTAGGAGGTTTATTAATTCCCACTTAAAACTTTTCTTCAGAGCAATTTAATCTTTGGAAATCCCACTCTCCGGACTAAGGAGAGTATTTACAGGACATTAACATCTCTGAATCATGTCAGTACCACGTGAGTGAGAACATCCAGCCTGAAACTATTTCAAGGCTTACATTTTGATGTCTTTTAAACAATGGAAAAAAAATGTTACTAGATATAAAAATCCTGCTTTTCTTTCCAAAGAGTGGTGAATGTGGGCTTCCTCACTGTTTTTTTCTGGAAACTCACACCATTATCTCTGCAGTTCCATTAAAAAACTCAAAGTGACATGAATCCTCCGGAAACCGCTCTCCATATCTAAAGCTGGAGCTCTGTGGTGTTTCCCTGAAAGCATGAACCACATTATTACTTCAACTTCAGCTGCCACTGGACGTCAGAGCATCCAAACTTGGACCACTTCAGCAGAGGGAGAGCTGGAAATGATTTATCTGACCGGTTTGATGCACTGAGAAGTTTACTCTTGTGTAGCTGGGGGAGAAATAATAATTAAAATCCCGCCCTCTTGCTAGTTTCGACTGTCCCTGAAAACGACACCGAGTAGCTCCCGCACCGCCAGCGGTTAGACAGCCCCTCCAGCCATGCAGAGCGTCCGGGGGGCAATGGGGACCCCCATCCCCTCCCCTCCCGTCCCGTCCCGTCCCGACCGCGTCCTTACCCGCCTGGCCGGGGTGCCGGGCACGGGGCACCGGGCGCTGCTCAGGGCGGCTTCGCGGCGGGGCCGGGCGGGGCCGGTGACGCGCCGGCTGGGGCGGGATCTCGCCGGGAGGGCGGCGGGGCGCGGGGGCGATACCTGCGGCAGACCAGCCCCCACGGGCGCTGCTGGACGCCTCCGCCAGGAACTTCGGTGCCCGATCTCCGGGGCACGGCTCGGCTGGGACACCCATCTCGTCTCTCGGGGTCCAAACCGCGTGGCACCTCCCAGGTGAGCGCTGTCTCAGCCCGTGTGGATCTGTCTCACCTGCACAGAAATCCCTGTGTCAGGCAAAGCGCTCCCGGGATCGGGATGAAATTCTGCCACGGTGATAAACACTGTAACCTTCAGCATATCACCTAAATCCACCTGTCCCCTTCCCTGGCATCGGCTATTGCCTTGACATATGCGCCGCCCCTTCTCTTCGACTTGGCCCTGTCCAAAACACCCGTTTGCTGGATCCACACAATCCCAGCACCTGCCAGGACCTATTTTCCTTCCAGTCACAGGAGGTATTTTTTCTCTGTACATTTCATGGAGCATATGCACACTTGTTCCCTCCCAGGGCTGGGCCTCTTTTCCAGCATCCATGTTTTCACCCCACATTTTCTTCCACCCAGGGTCTCTCCATGTCTCAGCTTTCACCTCAGCTCCTGGATCCCTTTGTTTTCCTCCTGCAGCATTTTCTGTGGGAAGCTGGTTCCAATATTTTATGTTAAACCTTTTCTTGTTCCTCAGCTTTGCCTGCCTACACACTACTCTCCGTTCTCTCACCAGCCCCTTGGGCTATACATTTTTTGGTGCTAAATTGTTAGTCCATGAATCTGTGCGTGCAGCACAGCTCTGAGTAACACCGTGGCAGTGAATAAAGAGCAAAGCAACTGTTTGCTGAACACCTGGTCCTCAAGCTTCCTGACTCACCTGGTGACACACACCTGGGGCTGAGGGAATGGCCCTGTCCTGTCATTACTGGTGTGTTCCCAGCCCTGTGACACACCAGTCAGTTTGGTGGGGGAGTTCTGCAAGGTACAGATCAGCTCTGTCCACATTCCTGCTCCTGCTTACATCCCTCTGGCAAAATTACAGCACAATTGAGGTACAGCCCTGTGTTTGTGTCTGTGCTTGGTGCTTGGTGCTGGGGATTCCTGGCCTTGCCCAGGGATCCTGATGCCTTGAGTGGCTACCTAGAAACAGAGACTAGACAGGAATAAGGGACTAAAGGTAGGTATTTATTTGAAAGGCCTTCAAAGGTACACCCTGGGGAGCCAGAGGCTACATCCAAGATGGACCCCAACATGGATGACGAGTCACGAGTTCTTCACACTTTTATAGGTTTGGTTTATTTGCATATCAGGGTTAATTCTCCAGCTAAAGCTTCAGTTAATGATGTAATTTCTTCAGGCTCACTCTCCTTCTAAAGATGTTAGTTTACACATTTTGGGCCTAGGACAGTCTGGGTGTCCTTGGAGAGAAGGCTTGAGAAGCTTTGTTATGTCTATCTAGCATAAGAGAACGGTTAAGAGGCTACAAGAAACTTCAGAGTTACACACTAAGCAGTACAGGATTTGAAAAAATGCAAAAGTTAAAACCTAAGGCATCAATCCCAGGCCCCAGTGGTTCACAGCAAAGGTAGCGAGGGAAGGAGTGGGACTGGAACTATGCCCTGTGACCTGCCAATACGGTTTGGGTGTGTAGAAATACCTGGGGGGGAGCATGAGGAACTGGGGAAACTATTCATGGAAACTATTCATGGACCTCTCCTGTTGAGCAAAATCATGTCTTTGACTCTTAAGGACATAGATTACGAAAGGACAAAGTCAGATTGTTGGAATAATTTAATCTAATTCCTGTAAATAAGTGATACATGGACAGTGTCATGTTGAAATGCTACGAGTAGGAGAGGAGCAGGTGAGGATCCCAGCAGTATCCCACGAAACTTTACACCAAATGACAAATAACTTGAAAATGTGCCTCATTAGTGCGGGGCTAACTGATTCGTGTCCCACTTGGACTGTATCGCTTGTTTATATTTAAGGTACTCTGCAGTCCCTCTATTTCATCAGCAATTCAAAACGTTACAGTCAGGAAAAGAAGGAGATGAATTTTCTTCCTTGTGTGGAGAACAGGCTGGGGCTGCAGCCCTGTCAGAGACCCAGAGCTCCGTCACACCCCCTGGAGCCCTTCCAGAGCAGCGGAGTCTTGTCAGAGCCTCTGGAGCCCTGTTAGCCCCCTTGCAGCCCTGCCAGCCCCTCAGAGCCCCGTCGGGCCCGCGGCCCGGGCCCGCACGCTGTCCCCACTCCCCCCGGGCGGNGCCCGCCATTGGTTGCGCGGCCTCCGCAGAGCGCGGGGGTCGGCTGCGGGGCGGGGCGGGCGCAGGCGCGGTGCTGTTATTGTTCCGCGGGGCCGGCGCCTAGCTGGGATTGTCGTCGTCGCCATCGCTATCGCTATCGCTATCGCTATCGCTATCGCTATCGCTATGCCGGTGAGACCCGGGGGGAAGGCGGGCGATGGCTCACGGAGCCGTCCGGTCACTGCGCACCTCGGCCCGCCACGGTCGGGTTTCGCAGGCCCCGTCGCCTCCATTCCCATGTGCGCGCAGGAGTCGCGGTGCGGGCGGCGCCTGTCAGGCCGAGCGGGGCGGGGGGTGATGAGGCGCTGCGGGCGGGACGAGGCCCCGCAGAGGCGGCGGCATCTAGGCAGCGGGGGTTGGAGGTTCAGCCGCCCCTGAGGGTCTCGTCCCATATGCCGGGTGGCTCGTGGAGGCACCCGAATCCTGCACCTGATTTTGGCTGGCGCCTCGTGTTCGGTCCCTCCCCCGCCCAGGTGGGGCTGAGCCGCTTTTTGCGTTCAGCAGCGCGGCAGAAACCGCTGCTGAGGCCTGAGAGGAATCGGGGCAGGTGGCAGGCGGAGAGAGAGGCTCTGGGAAACAGGGTTTGTTTCGGCTTGACATCCAGTATAGATGCTCTAGGAGTAGTTAAACGCTCAGCTGCAGCACTTCTAGCCGAGGGGAGTGTGTCAGGCTTAACTAGATTCATCAGCCGTGCTTCAAGATTTGTTTTGGTAGCTACATGAAAGAAAATGAATGTAAGGTTTCATAACACAGCATTCAGGTTTTCTGAAGGATTAAACTTTAGCATGTACGTTGAGGGTTGTAATTGAAATGAATTCCTTTCAGCCAGCACTCCCTGGTATCTGCTTGTGTGCTCTGTGAGATTTGAGAGTGTGTAGTCAGTGTTACTGAAAAAGAATGCCATGGCTGCACCAAATTCTAGCAAACTTGGTGCAGATTGCAAGTGTGAAATTGTTTTTTGAAAAAATTCTTAGATGATATTGAATGTGAAATGCTCAAGGTTTACTCATTCAGTTTCCATGCTGGCAAACAGAAGATCCCATTGCCTGAATAAGTGCGTTATTCTCTCAGCTTTAATTATAAACCAGTCCTGGTTTTAAGTCCCCAAGTTCATGATCCTTTGGAGATGTAGCTGCTCAAGCTCATTCAACAGTGTTTGTGCTTAAACACACAATGGTTTTATAGTGGGAGAGGGCAGGGCTAGACTGGATATTAGGAAGAAATTCTTGCTGTGAGGGTGGTGAGGCCCTGGCATAGGTTGCCCAGAGCAGCTGTGTCTGTCACATCCCTGGAAGTGTTTAAGGCCAGGCTGGACAGGGCTTGGAGCAGCCTGCTCCAGTGGAAGGTGTTTCTGCCCATGGCAGGGGGTGGAATTGGGTTTCTTCCATCTCAAACCTTTCTGTGATTCTATGTTAACACTAGTGTTACAGCCTGTGTATTTTTTTTTTTTATAATTATAGATTAACAAGCCTGAGAAGCTGGACAAGCCAGAAAGCTGTGACAATGTCAAGGTGGTTGTTCGCTGCCGGCCTCTCAATGACCGGGAGAAAGCTACAGGCTACAAAATGGCAGTGAACGTCGATGAGATGAGGGGAACTATAACTGTTCATAAAACAGACTCATCCAATGAGCCTCCTAAGACATTCACATTTGACACAGTGTTTGGACCAGAGAGTAAACAGCTGGATGTCTATAATTTAACAGCAAGACCTATTATAGATTCTGTCCTAGAGGGATACAATGGTAAGTCCCTTGTTGTAAGGGAAGGATCCCATCCTGTCTCCTGTTCTTTGCTTTGTTGAAGTTCCTGCTGATCTTGTGTAAGGGAGTTTCACCTTCTGAGGGCTATAGCCCCGAATTGTTTCTGTTGTGGTCTCTGACTTAAAATAACCTGAAGGTACTTGCTGTTCTGAGTGCTCAGTGGTTGTACTCACTACTGTCATTAACAGTGGAAGATGGGTGATGAAGGAGACTCTGCTGAGGTCAGTTAGCTGCATGTTTTTATCCTTTATCTTCTCTTTGCAAAAGATATGCACTTATCTCATTATCAGAATTCTCAGCGACTCCTCACAGTACAATTTCAGTACCCAGGAGCTGCCGTGGCCGGGCAGTGACTAGGTATGCATACCAGACCTCTGCATAGAGCTGCTGCATTTTTTCCTCTGAACTTTGCTATTGTCAGCTGAGATGGCTGCTTAAAAACATCTGCCCTTCCCCACAGATAGTCTGTTGCTTCCTGCAGCTGGGAAGAGCATGGCCATGATTTGTGTGTGTGTCTGTTATGCATGGAAATATATTACATAAAGGAAAGCAGATTACTTCTTCCCATAACAGTATGCTACAAACAGCAACAGTTTACAAAGTTTTCCAAGGTCTGTAAAATGACAAATAATCTCTTGTGCTAACAGACACTAGTTTCAGCTGATTCAAGTTCATGGTTTGAAAATGAATGATTTAAGGCTGTGCCTGGGGAGGTTTAGACTGGACATTAGGAAGCATTTCTTTACTGAGACACTACAACAGGCTTTCTAGAGAGGTGATCAGTGCCCCAAGTCAGAGTTTAAGAGACATTTGGACAATGCCTTTAACATTCTTTAATTTTTGGTCAGCTCTGAATTGGTTGGGCAGTTGGACGAGACGGTCATTGTAGGTCTCTTCCAGCTGAAATATTCTATTCAGTTTTTCCAATCTGTAATGTCAGTGGCTTGATGACAAAAACTTGAGTTTTCAGCAGTGCTAGGCTAAATCTAAGAACTGGGATATTTCTGGAGTTCCAGAGTCTGGGATCTTAGTAATGTTTCTGGATGCCTTTCTGTGGAGGCTGATTCTTTAGTCCAAATTGTAGCTGTATATGCAGGTTCAGAGCTGGGGTTTTGCTGTGGCTCTGCTGTAGGAGCCTCACACCATTTCTGCTGTGGTTTAGAGATTAGGAGTAGTTAGGTTTGCTGTTGGTACATAATCATCTGCTGCTCATTGGCCATGTTATTAATTGGGCTTGCCTGCTTTGTTTGTATGTGGAACTGAAGTGTACTAGCATTCCATACTTTAATCACTCTGCACTTTCAAAACAAGTGACTTTTTATTAGACATCTTGCAAGCTGGATTAAGCAGTGGCTAAGTCAGGTTTGCTGTGTTTGCCCAGCATTTCTGTTGCTCCAGCCTTGTCTTCCAGTAGCTACTGGGTGGAGAATTTTAACTCCGTAACAACAGAGGTGTTTGTTGCTATCAGGCTAAGAAGGGATGACGTAAAACTGCAGTTAGAGTTTAGAGAAGACTCAAGTTCTTAGAGTTTGTTCTTTTATCTTATCCTTCAGGTACTATTTTTGCATATGGGCAGACTGGAACAGGCAAAACCTTCACCATGGAAGGGGTCCGAGCAGTTCCTGAGCTCAGAGGCATCATTCCCAATTCCTTTGCCCATATATTTGGTCACATTGCCAAGGCAGAGGGGGATACAAGGTAAATGCCTTCTCTTCACTGCTTCTGTCTTTTTTTTTTTTTTTTTAATGTGAGTCCATGTGTAGCAGGAGCCTGACCTTGACAATGACAACAGAAATGGTACTTTTCGCGAGATGAAAGCCTCCCACTTCGGCAGTGCTTGAGGGGCAGCAAGACTGTGTTGGTATTTCACTGTTTTCTTTGCACTCTGTGACTGTGTTTGTGGGACTTCAGCAAATGTTTTGCTAAGTGAACTACCCAGCTGTTCATCTGCAGGTTTTTAGTTCGTGTCTCTTACCTGGAAATTTACAACGAGGAAGTGCGGGACCTGCTGGGAAAGGACCAGACGCAGAGGTTAGAGGTGAGCCTCCTCTTCTGAATGTGGTGTTTGGTTGAATCAGAGTGATATTCTGTTTTAAAGACCAGAGGAGCACTTGCAGGGAAGTGGGAGGTTGGACTCCTCAGCAGTCCTCTTTCTTTTAAGATGCAATAGCTGTATGTTGCTGCTGGCTTCTCTTAATCTCTTCCACTTGATCAGTTGCATAAACTGGCTGTTCCACCTGAGGCAGTTTTGTACCTGCAGTTCTATCCCAAAGGCCCCTCAGCAGTCCTGGGAATTGGAGACTGGGATTTAAAATCATGTCTTTCCTGCAGAGAGAAACAGTAGCATATTGTCATGCATGAGTCTTTATTCCTTATCTGCTCTGATTCCAAGTGGAGTGTTTTATGTGCAAACCAGAACTTGGAGGGGTAAACCACTGTACTGTTACAGTATCGCTAGAATTGCTGTCACGGGTCTCCTAGGGATGCTCAGTCTGAACTGTTTCTCTCTTAGGTGAAAGAGAGACCTGATGTGGGAGTTTATATCAAAGACCTTTCAGCTTATGTTGTAAACAATGCAGATGATATGGACAGAATCATGACCCTGGGCCACAAGAACCGTACGTAGCCTTGCTGTGGGTGGATTTATAGCTCAGAGAGAGCAAAGGTCTGGTTACCAGACCACAGTAGGAGATCCTTGTCCTGTTGCTGGGAAGAGTGTTTGGCTGAACAGAACAAAAAGATGTCTCCTCCCAAACCCCTTTTGTGCCAGGGCAGGTAAAGAAGGCTGTGCCTCCCACAGCCAGTGCAGGGGGATCAGCTAAGGGAGGATGCAATGAGGGCAGTGTTGTCCGAACTGCTTGTGTGTCTCTTGGTCCTTTTTCCACTTCAGTTCTGATCAAGATGGACATTAGCCCTGTGCCACGAGTGGGAGGTAGTTTGTGTGCTACCTTTAGACTTCTTAGTTAAGCTCAGATTATTTAATGACTTAAAGTTCTGACTCCTGTTGCCCTTGGCATGCATTGCTCTGTTCTTATTTCCCAAAATACAGCTGTTTTCAGGGATCAGCTGTGAACACCTTAAGCTACTGATCTTTGTAGCCTTAACGAAACAGATGAAGACAATTGCTGCTCTTGGGAGTCTGTGGTTGGCTTAGAGCAGGCTGCAGGACTTTCTGCTAGTCCAGGTTGGAAGTGTACTGCAACTTCAGTGCCCAAGAATACACTTTGCTGCAGAGTCTGAGCATCCCTCTGCCATCTTCTGGAATACAGGGTTGGGTAAAGAGGGGCGGATGAGTCTCCTCTGAGAGCAGGAAGAGTTAGAGGAAGATGTGTTTGATTCTGAAGACATCATTGGTTTTTTTCTCTATTAAAAGGTTCTGTTGGTGCCACAAACATGAATGAGCACAGCTCTCGCTCACACGCCATCTTCACTATCACCATTGAGTGCAGTGAGAAGGGGGTCGATGGGAACATGCACGTGCGCATGGGCAAGCTGCACCTCGTTGACCTTGCTGTGAGTAGGATCAGCCAGGTCTTTGGCAAGACATTTGGTTTCGATTGTTGAGTTTTTTTCAGAGGATTGTGACCATGTTGCTCATCACTTGCAGGTTCCTTCCCTCAGTGTCACACTTTGAACCAGTGTAATTGTGTAATTTAGCCCAAGATTTACACTGAGGTACCTTTCCTTGGGGAAGATGCAGAAAAAGTGAGACTAAAGGCATTCAACTTTACTTACTTATATGCATTTTAACTTATTTGCATGATGTGTGTATAGGATGCTCTATGAAACTCTTTAAAATTATTGCAGCGTTGCTGTTCTCTCTTGTTCTGCTGATAGGAAGGGCTGTAGTTGGCAGCTCCAGCTGGGGTGCCTTTTAACTGCCGACTGACTTCCCATAATGTTTTTGTTCATGGGGAGGAAAATCTCCATTTTCTCAGCTGCATTGCTTTGAGCAATCCAGAATTTGCTGGCACTTAAAGCTTCTATTTAAGATCTGTTTGACTTGTCTCTTTAACAATGTCTGAGATACTTAGCCAGGTTATCTAATAATGGATGAGGTGGTTAGTGGCTTGGCTGCTAGCAAGATTTCAGGTGTGGCTGATTCTGTTTGGAGGGAGGAGGTGTATTAGAGGATCTGTTTTAACTCCTGCTTCGTGTTCCCTTTGCAGGGTTCTGAAAGACAGACAAAAACTGGAGCCACAGGGCAGAGACTGAAGGAAGCCACTAAGATCAACCTCTCTCTCTCCACACTGGGCAATGTTATCTCTGCACTGGTGGATGGCAAGAGCACCCACGTGCCCTACCGTAACTCCAAACTCACACGGCTGCTGCAGGACTCCCTGGGGGGCAATTCCAAAACCATGATGGTAAGATGGTAAGGGCTAAGATGCCCTTTCCAGTGCCAGCTATTGGATTGCATTTTTGCAGAGATAGCATAGTGACTTGAACAGCCTGGCATTTACCTCTCTAATCTTGAGCTGTTTGCAGCTTAGAGAACCTTTTATGTGCGTCTCTTTCTGTCTTTTCTCTTTGCCTCTGTATAGATGGGGTTCTAAACACAGCACACATGTACATACATGCGTGAGATGAAACAGAGCCTGTGCTTGGGTAGTCAAGAGTGGCTTTGGTGTAGAAGCAGCAGGAAATCTTGGGAAAGAGTAGCAGTGCGAGACTGTCAGAGCTGGGGGTGGGTTCCTGCAGTGCCTTGTGCTGGGCTCTGACGCTGTCCTCCAGTAACTTGGTCTCCACGTGTTGCAGTGTGCAAACATTGGACCAGCAGACTACAACTATGATGAGACCATCAGCACTCTCAGGTATGCAAACAGAGCCAAGAACATAAAGAACAAGGCCAGGATTAATGAGGATCCCAAGGATGCTATGCTCCGCCAGTTCCAAAAAGAAATTGAAGAGCTTAAGAAAAAACTGGAAGAAGGTGAGACTCTCCTTCCCCCTTGTGTTCCTCTCTGCACAGTTCTATTTGAATTTGCTTGTTCTGTTTGAATGGGAACATTCTTTGCTACTTGAATATGTATCACACGAGGTTGGCCACTAGTGCAGGTCGGTGTCCTGGTTTTGTATGCTGTGCTGGATGCCAGGAGAGGTGTCTAGGCTGCTCGTGGGGGCCCGGCTTTCCCACTAGGTGGCACTTGGCACTAGGGGGAGTGGTGGCCTCTGGGCTGGGGTCGGTGTGCCCGGGTTTCCCTGGGTTTCCCTAGCAAGCACAGGGGCTCTGGACACAACTGACGTGGTATAGGGAATTAAACTGGACTGTAACAACAGGTCACACTTTTTCTCTGACTGGGGAGGAGGGATGCATTTATCAGGAGGAAAAATGAACCAAATTTGTGGAGCTGGAACTGGGGTTTCAAACACTGTAGAGCAACAAGAAGCTTCTTTAAGCCATGTAACTTCCTAGCCTTGTGTCACTATTAGTCCATCAACATGGAGTGACCCTGCTAGAGAGATGCTTGCTAAACAGTGACCTTGTCGCAACATCTCTCTCCAGAGATACTCGCAGCACAGAACAGCTGTAGCAGTAACTCCAACATGACTTGCTGTTTGGTGTCTGCCCCATTTAGGAGAAGCAGGAAATGGTCAGTAATGCTTCTTTTTCTTTCACCTGAGATAGAAGTGTGAGGTGGAAGAGAAGGTATGGTAGAATCCTGCTAGGAAAACTTTGTAGCTTCAGCTGTGCAAAGATGCTTTTTTTTCCCATAAAAAGCAGCCTATTGAGCTTTAATACATACACGCTGACATCACAGCATTCAGTTGCTTATCTTGATTGTCCTTAAGTTTCCTGAGCCATGGCAAGCTGTCTGCCTGCTCAACAGTTAAGAACTTCTGCAGGTGCTCATCAGCTGATGTCAGGCACTGCTGTGTTTGGACAAATGCTGCTGTCACAGTAACAAGCTGATAGGTGAAGGAAAGCTTTTGATAAAAGCACACTCTTCTCTTCTAGGGGAAGAGATCTCTGGTTCTGAAACCAGTGATTCTGAAGAGGAGGATGAAGATGGGGAGATTGGAGAGGAGAAGCGGAAGAAACGGCGGGGTAAGGCAGTAGAGATTCCTGTCAGTGCCACTAGTCTCCTCTTATCCATGAGCTGGTGTAGGAAGTGTAGCCAGAGCCAGGCAGGGACAAGAGGAGTTGTAGAGCTGCCCTATGCCGCTGCAATTATCATGCCTCTCCTAGAAACGAAGCCCTTTGCTGCCGTCTCTGTAGATGGACAGTTCCGAACCTGTGTAGTACCTGCTTCCACTCGGGTAGCTGTGCTTGTGGTGATTCCTCCTTTGTGGTGGCTCCCTGAGTGCCGCAAGGTGGCTGCGTATGGCTTGTGGCTGGTGGTGTGGAACTTCCCCTGCTTACAGAGGTGGGAGGAAGAAGACACCAAAGATCATTTGTAGGCAGATGTGTTTTTTATGGCCATGGGTATGATTGGAGGGGAATTTTGGCTGTGGTTTAGGCAAAGGATTCATCTATCTTAGGGATCTTCAGTAACTGACTCTTCTGGTGTCCTATTTTATAGTGATAGAGGGAAAACTTGGCCTTTGGATGTCTGTTCTAGCTGAAAAGCTTAATGGGAGCTGCACATAATTTTTTTGGGAGCAGTCTGCAAATCCCATGGTGAAGTTTCCTTGGTCCCACATCAGTGTTCAACTGCTGTGTATCATCTAAATGTCAGGGGATGTTGCTGAACCTAGAACTGCAGGTCACTGTGTACCATGAGATGCTGTGGCTTCTTGGGAGCTTGCTGTTCTCCTAGAACCCTGCTGGTAGTTCCTCATGGATAGTAGAAAAGTCAAGCCCAGTGCTACATCCCAACTTCCAGCTTCTCTAGTAAACTTACTTTGACATTCAAACTGCCTTCTTGTCCTGAAGCACCCACATCTGTTGAAAAAAATTCCTGTTGAAGCATTCATGCTTTTATGTGTACTCTCTTCATTTTGGTGTCTGTCCAAGTAGTCATAAATGACTTTTGCCATGGCTTTGGTGATTGTTTTAACAACTTCGTTTTTCACTTTTTGGTTATTCCTAGAAGTGGAAAGCTTGACCACTGTCTCCAAATGTCCTGCCCAAATCTCCTCCCAAGAGGAGACCACGTTCAAAGTGCTGCTTTGGAAGGAGTAGGGGGCGAATAACTGACTTATTTAACTTCCAAACAAGCTACTCCAGTTAAGTTCCCTAAGGGAGCTGCTTCACAGGAATACACACTGACTCTCCCTGTGTGAGCTGTTTCTGCCTTCCGGAGTGAGAAGTGCACATTGCCATGTGCGTAAGGCTGGAAAGGGTTCCTGGTCACTGGATCCTCTGCTATGGCAGATATCCACAGCCTTCTCCACTATGATCTTCTGTTCTCTGCTTGAAATGGAAGCTGCCTTGGCATGTTGTTTTAAGCTGTAGTCTGGTTAAGATGGGTTTTAGCTGAAATGTATTTCTGAGCATGCAGTTTTGTGCTGGGAAATGGTGGCTTTGCAAGCTGAGTCTGGGAGGGATCCTAGCGAATGCTTCCTAATGGGAACTTGTGCTTTTTTGAACTAGGTTGCTGGCTCTTCTGGGTTTCTTTCCTTTAGAACTAACTTCCCATCTGCATGTTTCTTCCTCTCTGGGTTTTTCTCTGGGACACATTTCTGTTTTCCAGGCAGTAGCAGCAGCAGTAGTTCAGACTCCACATGCTCTGTCATAGAGAAACCTCTGGATAAGTCCTTCACTAGTGAGTGGGAGCTCTTAAGTCCTTTAAGCTTTGGCCTTTCCGTAATCTGCACACTCATTTTGCAATGTTGCACTCTTCCCTGCTTTGTCTGTTGGAAAGATAAACCTCAAGCTGTAACTCTGCTAAAGCATGCCTTTCCTTTACTGCTTCCATGCTTGAAGCAGTTATTCAATGTGCACATTGTTAGCCAGATATGTGAGAAAATAGGAAACAAAGTAGTAGGTTGCTTGAGCAAGATTTAAAGATAATTGAGAAATAATAGGTTAAAAAAATCCAGTTTGCAACTTGTGTTAAATGCGCCTTCTAAAATACAGGGGAAAAAACTGAGCTAACTTTTTAAGGGGAATTGCTACGGGAATTGCTATGGGAATATGAGTTCATAAAAAGGACAGGTAGACATACATTCTACGTTATATTGGACTCTGCCTTCTCAAAATTAGTTTTGGAGAAAACAGTCGAACAGCATGAGGTTTATACTTGCAAAGAAAATGTGGCAGTGCTTGGTTGATCGGCTTTATTTTTGCAGATACTTTAAAAAATATTCTTGGTGGTTGGGGTTTAAGTGCCCCATGATACTAAGTTCTTGATCTCTGTGGGACTTAGTTCAGAAGAACAGGAGATCCAGATTTTGATCTAGCAGTGAGGAAAGTCTGGGCTGCTCCTGGTCAGAGAGGTCACTGTTCTGTAGAAACCCTACAATCAATGAGGACTGAGGAAACAAATCACATCTCGGGGCTCAGCTTGTGGAAACTTCACCCCTTGTTGTTGTTATTCTGAATAGAAGCACTCCACTCTTCTCCCTATGTGGAGAGACCCTGGAAAGTATTGCTGTATAGTTTACTCACTTTTACGCTAGTGATGATAGTGGAAAGCCTCAGCTCAGAGAAGGGTGGTAGCAGGTTTAGAAGGAACACAACCCAGGGTAGACTTTGGTGGGTCATATGACTGTAGCCTGTGAATTTGATTGCTTCAATGCTGCTCCTTTAAAGCTTGCTTGCAACCTCAGTGTTTTATTTGGATGAGGACAGTTAATAGCAAACTGCTGATGTGTCAGCAGGTGGATGAGTCTATCTCCTGCAGGTTTGGAGACAGCTCTGTTTGGGGAAGTTGCGCTGGGCTTTTGGCAGCTGGGATAAGTGTAGCTTTTTGTTGTTTGGGATATTAACTGTCCTCTAGTGTGACCCTTCTGCATGTGGTATCTTTCATTATCCCTTTCCTGTCCTGCCTTTTTTGATGCACTTGCTTGAATAACCAAAAGTGGCTGTATACCTCTATGGAAGCACCAGTTACTGCAAATTAACCTACTAATCCCCTGTGTAATTAAATGGAGAAATCTTGTGTCGAGACTCCCTGTGTGCAACTGTCTTGTGCCTTGTGAAGAATTGGCTTGGAAATCTTGGTTAAAACTTAGATTCTGTATGTATTCTGTATGCTAATATTTTACAGGTAATATAACAGAATTGGCTCTCTTGAGTGTGGGGAGCTTAATTAAGTTTGTTAATTCAAGGAGAAATCCACCCCTTTTAACTGTTTCTTAGGGCATGATCCTTGCGGCAGGCTCCTAATGTTGTGTTTAGATCCAGCATTGCATTGAATGGGCAGAAGAACGCAAGAGTGAGCTGAAGATTATCCTGGATTTGCAAAGCAATCTGAAGTACAGACACATTCTCTGGTTTAGCGTAACATGATGCATTAGTGTTTGCTCTAATGGAGGGGTTGTTAGTTATGATTATCTCATATTTTCTACCCTAGAAACATGATTATAAAATTTGATGTTTGTTCTAGTGCTGATGATCTTTGTCCAAAATGATCAAAGCAATAACATTTTCTCTCCTCCTCTTTTTATGTGTTTGCTGCCTCTCTGCGATTTGCTTTCTACTTCTTCTTAATGCAAGATCAAGCAGGTTGGTGTAATTGATTTTCACCTCCTTACAATTGCAAAGCTTGTGAAAGGATCTTACAGCTTGCTTCACTGCACCTTTTTTTCCTAAACTGAGAATATACAGGGCTATGTCCTAATAGTAAGAAGCTTTTATCTGGCTTATCTCATATGATGAGCTCTATATAGCACTTCCAGAAAGCTTCTAACTCAAAAACTAATTAGTGAGAGATTTTTGCACCACAAGCCTAGAAGGAAGTGCTCATTATCTGATTCTGAAGTTTAGCAGATGGCAATGAAGATGTTGTTTGCTGTAGTGGTGAAGTCTTTGCCTTGAAACAAAACTAATTAAAGCTCTTGTGCACATGAAGACGTATATATGCAGATGTGAAAATACGTGCATGCATGTTTACATATGCAGTACACTTTGTTGGAGTGTATATGTATATAATGTATATATGTATATAAATATATGTATATAAATGAAGCTGAATATCTTGAAGACTGGAGGAGGAGAAGCCTTTTATTGAACAGCTTCCTTGAGCGTGTTCTGACCATGTCCATTATGTCACTATGGAAAACAAGTGGGCAGTCAGTGGCTCCTGTTAGTTTCAAGTACAGCTGGATTCTACAGGGTGGGGTTTTTTTGTGTCTGGAGAAAAGCAAAGCAAGAAAATGATGGATTCACTTGTGAATTAAAGGCATATTTAGGACTTGTGGATTTGAGGAAATGCATTCTCATTTCACATAACCCCCCAGGATCTCTGTGTTCACCTGCTTTGGGCACTCCTGGGACTGCAATGAAAGTTGGCTCAAGACTTGCAGAGTGGCTTTCAAGAGCAGCAGTCTCACACTTGGTTTCAAATTTGGGTTGTTTGGGACAAACCCTTGAGGTCAGTAGGTTCAGTGAGTTGCTCTGGCCACTCCCTTTGTAGCCGTTCATGACATGGACCTGGTTCTGTTGTAAAGACACAGCTGATTAAGCCAGAGCAAAACCTTAGAGCTTTCGAATCTGTGGGTAGTTGCTGTTACATAGACGAAATATTATCAAGAAGTTTCTTTAGTTGCCTGGTTTTCATACGGCTGTTCTGAATTTCTCTATTTTCATACTAGTATGTTCTTAAAAATATCTTTAAGAATTCCATGCTCGCTTTGGAACAGGTAAGCCTGTAAGGAGGGCAGTGAATGAGATGGAGATGCTAATCTGAAATTTGAGTATGTAACTCTTGGTAGCTGAGCTCCTGTAGCTGTAGGTCGAGGCAGTCTTCTGTTTTCCTTCTTCTGGCCTGATCTGCATTGTTAGAACATCAGAGTTTCCAGATTGGGCTTCTCTTTAAGCAGTGTTCCTTCTCCAAGTGTTCTTCATATATCTGGTATTTTGGGGGCATTAGGTTCCAGTGTTAGTTACACAGCATTGCTGCTCTGTAGGAGCTGGTGACAACTGGCCAATGTTAAAACAGGATTTGAAGGACTGAGTTTTGTCCGTTTTGAAGCTGATACCTAATGAAATTTTTGTTAAATGCAAGTATTGAATCTGAACTTGGAAAAATACTGTGATACAGAGGTTGTTTTAATTTGCAGTGAACTAGTTTGTTTTCCTCATGTCTTTCAAAGGCAAAAAGAAAGTTTCCCCTGATAAGATGGTAGAGATGCAAGCAAAGATTGAAGAGGAGAGAAAAGCTCTTGAAACTAAGCTTGATATGGAAGAAGAAGAAAGAAATAAAGCCAGAGCTGAACTGGAGAAGAGAGAAAAAGACTTGCTCAAAGCTCAGTGAGTACCATGCTCTGAGAAGTTTGTGTGGTCGTGTGGGTTGTTCCTTCCTTAATCATACAAATATCTGGAGATGCACGGTAAGGTGCCTGTCAAACTTTGTAGAAAGTGAACATCAGCCCTTGCTATTGTCACGGTGAAAGAGGAGCTTATTCTGCTTTGAGAACTTAGAGTATGTGGAAAAGACAAACTTTTATCCTTTTGCCACTTCTTTTCTTAACTTTATTTAGTTGTGCAAGATAGCCTAGAAACATAAATTAATCTCCAAAGACCGTGAGGAGCAGCAGTACTGTTCTGTGACAGGCCAGGTTTCCTGCAGTACAGTCACAAGCATGTCATTTTGGGTGTAGGGGTGCTCCATTCTGGAGCCAAAAAGCTGCTAAGGTTGCACTACCCTATGCAAACAGACTGCTCCAGCAGCAGCCAGCGTTCCTGGTTTGCATCTCAGCTCCTCTGCCTTGATCTCTGTTCACTCCCCTCTTATTTCAGCAGCTGCCTCTGGGCATTGCTGTGCTGGCAGGGCCCTTTTGGGCAGCAGGTGCCTTGGGTAGCCTGGTGATGTCACTGGGTGCTTGCAGCCCTTCACAGAGGTGACTCAAAGCTGCTGAGGAGACACTTCTCTGCTGACTTGGTTTTGCTTGAGAGAAACTGGTGGGAGCTGAAGCTTGGGGAACTTGCTGCTTTCACTTGCACTGCCTCACCCCCACTTAAACCCTCATCAGCAGACAAGTGTTTCCAGCCCTGTGAGTGCTGTCTGGGCTACAAAACCAAGCTGGACCTGCTGCCTGCTGAGCACAGTAGGATAGGAAGTCTCACACATACCTGTCTGTCTAGGCAGGAGCACCAGTCCCTGTTGGAGAAACTATCTGCATTGGAGAAAAAGGTGATTGTGGGAGGAGTGGACTTGCTGGCAAAAGCAGAGGAGCAAGAGAAACTTCTAGAAGAATCAAACATGGAACTGGAAGAACGAAGGAAGAGAGCAGAGCAGCTTCGCAAGGAGCTCGAGGAGAAGGAGGTGAGGTTATCTGCTGTGGCTGTCTGCAAACAGCAATGGCAGGACACACCAGGATGTGTTACCCAGGTGTGGCTCTGCTCTGGAAGCACTGCAGAAGTCAACCCCTCCACAGGTCACTCATTGGCTGTGCAACCCCTGCAGGTCTGAGCCAGCCAGTCTCAGCCAGGGCTCTGTGCTCTTGGCAAATGCTTTGTTTGTTCAGGTAGTTTTTCCTGTCGTTCGTACTATTGCAGAGAGTTTCTGTGATTGTTAATGTGTGTGTGTCTGTGCTAAATGCTGTCCACAGCAAGAACGCTTGGACATTGAGGAGAAGTACACCAACCTCCAGGAGGAAGCACAGGGGAAAACCAAAAAGCTGAAGAAAGTTTGGACCATGCTTATGGCTGCAAAGTCAGAGGTTAGTGTCTAAAGTCCTTGGCCAGTGATCCTGGGAGGGACTAGAGCTGGGAAGGGTAAGCCATCAGCTTTGTAATGCTGGAAGAAGTGACGTATGTTTAGAAATGTCTTTCTGTGTTGTCCATTTGGCTCACATAATTCAAAAATACCTAAGTCTGGAGCTGGAGCTTTAGAACAGCATGCTGTAGAGCTTTTTCCCAGGCCAGGCTGAGAAGGGTTATGTGGGAGACCCTGAGATATCCAGAACTTCAAGGAAAAACACTGGTTATTTCTGAAATAAAATGCAAGTTGCTTGCTGGCAGCCCCATGTCCTGCTTTGCTGCAGCTCAAAGGCTTCTCTGCTCTGAGCTGCCTGTCCTTTATGACCGATGCCCTTGTTACTTCGTCCTCAGTCAGTGGATGAATGTGTCCTTTGGCTGGTAGCTGGAGTTCTTGTTTAATAAAAAAATGCATTTGGTCTTTGGGATCAGAGATTTTCCTCGAAACCTTGCCAGCGATATAACTTGTCTCATGCTCATCATCTAGTCTTAGCTGAAGTAGCTTGGATTGGCAGAAGGCCAGTTTTGGGTTTATGAAACTGAGAACTTAATGCTATTTTCAGCAGTCTCTGATTTGGAACGTTTCAGAGGGTGTATTCTTCTGAGATAAATATTCTGGTACTAATAACCAGAGTTTGCTTTTGTTTTCCAAAAACTTCATACAGACATAAAACTGTTCTCTTTAGGCTGTTACCATGTCTTAAGGTAACTCTGATGCCTCTCAAATGCCTGGTTTGTTTTCAGATGGCAGATCTACAACAAGAGCATCAGAGAGAGATTGAAGGGTTGCTGGAGAACATTCGGCAGCTGAGCAGGGAGCTTCGTCTTCAGATTCTCATCATAGACAACTTCATTCCTCAGGACTACCAGGTGAAGGCAAAACACCTGAGCCTGGGGCAGGGGTTGTGCTGTGCTAGTCTCAGTTCTCTTGCAACATATTTTCCTAAAGGCTTATAAAAATAAGAAAGTCACATTCACCACATAGTTAACTGGTTTATTTGCTGTGTGCCCATCCAGTGGGTCTTCTCAAAATCTTCTTTTTTCCACTAGCTTGAAGTTGTGCTTGCCAATGTCTGATATTAACACAAAGACTGGATTTTTAGATCTTTGATAAATTTTGTGACTCCAGTATACAGAAAATTCACGATGAGCTTAAATATAATGCACACTATTTAATGGGAAAATTAAGGGAAATTCTTTTTATTGTTTTCATTTTTCCCATATTACAGTGTTTATTTACTGCTGTCCTGATGGTGTTGGCATAATGGGAACCTCATGCTTTAGGGGGCTCTCCAGGACGTACAATTTGGGAGTGGTATTTTCTCTTCTGTAGTCTTTAGAGTATAAATAGGGATTTTTTTTTTTGCACAGGATATAGCTGTCCTGATAGGAACAACTTGGAATGGATCAAGACTGTTCTGAAGCAGCTTGTCCAGGCCTTAGGATGTATGTTCTGGAAAGTGCACCTGGAGGGTAGATTGTGCAAGTCTAACGCTTACTGTCCTGACTCCTTTGTAGGAAATGATTGAGAACTACGTTCACTGGAACGAAGACATAGGAGAATGGCAGCTGGTAAGAATGGCTGGCTGGCTTGTGTACAAGCTAATGTTAGCATGAGTTTCTGAGGGGTTTAATTGAGCCCAGGAAGAAACTGGTGAAGCTGTAGTCAGTTTTACTGTGCACAGTAGACTTTACTAACAGACCTTCCTTTCTGCTTACAGAAATGTGTTGCATATACAGGAAACAATATGAGGAAACAGACACCTATCCTGGATAAAAAAGAGAAAGATGTGAGTGACTATTGAATTGATGTATTGAACTGTACAGGCCCGAGTCCTGCCTGAGACTACCACTCTCTATTTAGAGCCAAACTGTCCAATTTCAATTTTCTTTTCTTTTGAAGAAATGAGTCTTTGTAGTGTCATGAAAGCACCATTGATCAGTGTATAAAATTATTCTGATGATTTTTTCTTACGGGTTTTTCTGGTGTTTTTCTAGCCCTTTGAAGTGGACCTTTCCCATGTTTACTTAGCTTACACTGAAGAAAGCTTGAGGCAATCTCTGATGAGGCTGGAGAGGCCGAGGACTTCAAAAGGCAGATCCAGGCCCAAGACGGGTAGAAGGTGAAGAACTGTGGGGTATCTATATGCAATGAGGGATTTACCCAAGGGAAGGTTTAAGTTTGTGTATGCAAACTTACCACAAGTCTTCAAACATTAGCTTAATGAGAAGTCAAAGGACAGAAATTTTGCATGGCGTAGTTCAGTGTTTCCAGGTGTGACACAACCAAGTTGAGATCTCTTTATTGCAGTAAATCTTGTCCAGAAAGACTTGTCTGGGGATTTTTCTGATGTCCTTTTGCTGCATTCTCCTCTTCCAGCTCCTTGCTTTATTTTGCTGCATTCCGAGGTTCAGCTTAAAACAGTCTGGCACGTTGCCAGAGCAAACACTGGTGTACTGATGGAGAGGAAAGGGCTGTTGGGGGAGATTTCAGCATATGCTTTCTTGTGCTTTTTGTTTGGTTGGTTTTGCTTATGGAGAAGTCATGTAATGTAGTTTTGGCTTGAAATGTGGCTGGTCCCTGTCTTTCCTAGACAGCATAATGATGTGTGTGTGGTGTTGTTTTTCCCTTTCCTTTCTGCTCTCCAAACAGAAAACGTTCGGCCAAGCCAGGAGCTGTCATTGACTCTCTGCTGCAGTAGTGTGACCTGGTCAGAATTCCTGTAAAAATCAGTGAGTGTATAAGGTTTGGCCAGAATATGGAATTCAAGAGATGGCACAGTTTGACATGGCTATAATTTTTTATTTTTAAAAAATTATTTTTCCTTAGTTGCCTGTATATTGTATGTTATATTAACATAATATTAAACTGGTATGTATGATTGATGGTTGTGAAATTCCATGTGTTAAATGTGTTGTGCAGGGAAACTTGTTGGTAATCCTTGTTGAAATGTATAGAAAATAAGGGTTCTAGATGTGTGTTTAAGTGCTAGACGTGTTAGTTCAAAACAGTTAATGAAATCCTAAAAGTAAGGCTGGTAAATCTGACTTATGCCCTGCTTTGCACATAACCGGCAGCTTTCACTGTTGTCCTCTGTTGCACTGATCTGTGTTTGAATGTGGTTGCTGCAAACCTTTAAGAGCATCAAATCGTTTTATTTAATATTCCTCACTGTGGCTGTTAACCTGATCATGTTGTGTGTCAAATACACAGTCGTTTTTCCTTTTTGCTGTCTTGCTGTACACAGAAAGTAGCTGGGTAGGAAAAACATGAACCCCAAAAGTCTGAGATTTCTGAAAAGGGAGCATGCTCTGTTTAAGTGCAGCAGAAATCAAGGGTGTCTAATAGTCCTTTTATTTTTATCAGTTTGTTTGTGATCTGCTGGCACTGTGGAGAACGAGACCTTGGATATGAAGGCAAAAGAGAGCTTTTTTCCTTCTTTTAAGGCTGTGTTACTTTGGCTGCTTTTTATGCTTCAGGGCTGGAATTTGTGTGTGAGTAGTTTTGTAAACTGAATGTAAGAAATGATCTAAGGAGGATGCTGTAACACGACGACTTGGTGTCAGCCATGGGGCTGTGAGCACTATGGCTCCATTTCCTCATCCCTGGCTACAAGAAACTGGGCCACTGCTCTACACTGAGGATGAATTTGACTCCCCTTTAGTAAAATAAAATGAATTGCCCAATTTTCCCAGTCCAGTATCCCCTGACATAGCTGGTGCTGTGTGTGTTACTGTGTAGACTGTATGTGCATCTCTGGCTATGCAGAGGAAAAAAATTCTGGTCTCTGATAATAACCATATATTTGTGATGGCTGCTCTTTTTATTTGATATTTATGCTGCTAAGAGACACATATCACTTTAATATGTTGCTTTTGTGTCACAGAGAAAATGCATCTCCTTCAGGCTGTGTGTGTTTTATAACTCATCACATCAGCTGTGGGTATATCAGCAGTTCCTGTGCCAGGGTGGGGAGATGAGCTGTGACCTCCTTGTCATCTTAGTGTCACCTGGAGGATTAAAAGCTGTGATTACTGACAGGAAAAATGGAGTCCTTCAGTGTGACAGAAAACAAGACAGCTCCTCAGGTGTCCTGAGTCCTTGCTAGTAGCCACATCTGCTTTTACCATAATATTCCTGTGAAGTACTTAGAGAAGTTAAATGTGCTTTCTTCCTGTCATGTTGGTTATCTGGAGGTACCTTGGGGTCTGTAACGGGTGTGTGACAGGATCTGTAATAGTTAAAACTGGTCTTGTAAGGACATATTTTGCTCTGAAGGATATATTCAGTGCTATTCTAAACAAGTTGTAAGCTTTTTCCTGGTGTTTTTAATGTTTTTTTTTTCAGGATCATGGAAGAGCATGCTGCCCTCTCTATTGGGGGGAGCGTCACCTAAATTCGTACGACATAGAGATACAAACACTGGCATTTGTTTTTTCCAGCCTAGCACATAGAGGCAAATGCTCAGAAGCTTTTTTGATTGAAGCTGTAGTTGGTTTTGCTTGTGGAGAACTGAGCTTATTTTGAATGTGCTTGAATAGAGTTGGATTATCTCTTATAACATACTTCTCATCAAAAAATCCAGACTGAAAATGGCTTAAATGCTGCTTAAAGTCTTTCAATTCTGAGTCCAAGCAGATAGATGCACAGCCGTGGCCTGTACTAGTTCTCAGAACCAGGGATAACTCCTGTTTCCTTTTTGTGTTACATCTTGTGCTAACATTTATTGAATGATCTGTTTTTAAGGGAGTTAAACCAGAACTGTGCTTTCAAAGAGACCATTAAAAATCCTTTTACCTGACAGGTATCAGTCGCTTCAAGATACCACTGTGAACTGTGGCGCTTCATTAAATATTTAAATATTTAAAATATTTAAAACTTAAGGCATATGCTTTACAATTAACATAACAGTCCCACTGCTGAAAACCTTAATATTCCGCATGTTTAAGTGAGCCTTAGAGGAGGGAAAACAATAACTAATTGCTTGCACACCTTTAATTGGCATATTGGAGACACTGCTTATCTCCTGTTACAGAGGCTTGGAGGACAAATTATCTGCTCTATAAGAGGACTTTATTTAAAGTGGAACATTCTCATGGTCATGTGCCCTATCAGTTTGGCTCACCTGTTAACTGGTGTGTTTTGTTGAAGTTTTGGGAAGTTTCTTGTAAAACCAGGGAGTCTGGCTTATAGATTTACCACATGGGCCCTCTCTATAGCCCTGCCAATCAGTGAATGTCTAATGGGCTCATAATGTGTTTTAATAAGGAAAGGATTTGATTTATATGGACTTTTAAGAGCTTAATACAGCCTTTCTCATTTCAGGTCAGTATGTGCTCTATAGCATTTATCAAAACTCATATTACATAACATAAACTGTGTGTGGTCGTCTTTGCATCTAACTATGAGAAGATTCTCCTCATTCCAGAACATTGACCTTAACAGTGAGATTTTTGCTTTATGTTGTTTAATGTTGTATAAATGAATTATTTAATGTTTAACTTGTTCCTAATCCTTTAAGAGGAGGGGAAATGGTCCTTAGTGCCTTTCACTGACTACACTGTCTGCACATGTCCAGCTTTCACCTTTCTCCAGAGTTCTGCTTAGCCAGGCCTGTATAGAAGGAAGAACTGCTAATCTGTTTGTATAATTTGTCTTCCTATTAATTGTTTTTTTTAACTCTGTTTATTGCTGACTCTTCCTTGTTTTATTAAAGTTAATCCATTATACTGTATACATCAGTGTTGTGTCCCTGGAGCATGTTCATACCATGAAATAAAATTCTTGATTCCTAATTCCATCCTGTGTGCCTGTGTCTTGGGGTGATTTTATGATGATACTTTATTCCCTAATCATCTGCTTTATGCCCAGAAATTTCTGCTGTATCTTAAAGGTGAACCAGGGGGTGGGTCCGGAGCCTGGGAACCCTGGTGCGGGCTCTGTTCAATCTGTCCCTGTGGTGTGGTCAGCGGTTACACGGATTACTTTGCTGCCTTTGCTGGATTAATTTTCGCCAATTTAGACAAGAAGCTTCTGGGTTTTTTGGGTTGTTTTCCCTTTCCCCTGGCCTGGAGGTTTTTCACCGGCAAATCCTTTTGGTGGCTTTTTTTTGGTTTTTTGTTTTTTTTTTCCTGGAACTGTCTCGGTTCTTGGCCCAAGAGGCCTGCAGGGACAGCCCCCAGCCCCAGAAAGACCAAGCCAGCAAAAAAAGGGACATTAAACTCCACCAACTTCACCTGCTTTGAGGAGGAGACCCATGGCAGAAATCCAACAGGTTCCCAGCTGCTGCGTGGACTCTGTTTCTCCTCCCTTCCCTGAGACAAAGAAGGGCAGCTGCCATCTTTGCCTCAAAGCCACGGGGCAAGGTGGGGGTGGGGTGTAAGGTTCAATTTCTTTTGTTCTTGTGCTTTGTGGGTATCTTGCTTTGTTAAATAAATGGTTTTACTTTTTGTCACTTTCATCCCCTGGTATCCATTTCTCTCATTGGCAGAAGAAAAAGGAGTTATCGAAGTCCTCTCTCTCTAGGGAAAATCACTCATTTCAGAGTCTTTTTCTCCTAGAATTTGTCTCCAAATCAAGACAGCATGTTTTCCAACTAACATTATACATAGTGCATCTTCTTAACTTAGTTGTGTCAGGAGCTGGGTGAGAAAGGGTGAGTGAGATGCCTCTGTAGCTCTGAGTTGCACTGCACTCTGGAAAAGTTCCTCCAGGGAGTATGGAGTGTGTGGGGACCTTGTTGCCAGCCCCAGAGCCGTGGGCAGCAAGCCCTCGTGGAAGAGGTGGACAGGGCTGAACAAGAGGATTCTTTGCAAGACTACACAGAAAACCAGTAGGATGAGGTTGCAGATCCAGAGATGTGCCTGAGGAGCTGCTTGAGCCCCTGTTTAAGTCCATCCTCTGCTGGCGTGGTCCTGGGCTGAGCCAGGGCACTGCAAGAGCAGCTTCTGGGCCCCTGCATGGTCAGTGCTGCCCATGCTCTGCCTCTTCGGGTGTGTGCATTGCAGAGGGGGTGCAGCTGATGAGGAGAAGGCTTTGCATGCTGTCCTGGCTTTGTCTCCTGTGTTACACAAACCAATCACACCCTGTACTGGTGCAGATGGTGTGCATTTACCTGCAGTAGTTGGAAATGTTCAGCACTGTTTCCTTTGCTGCATGAGCTGTGTTCCTTGGCAGTACCTGTGGCCCCCCAGCCTGCTCAGCCTGTAGGTACCAGGTTTTCCATGGTCTGCAGCCTCTGCAGCTCCCCAGAGTCCTGTGACTCAGCTGATGCATGAACCAAACCCTGCACAGTCCTGGCCTCTTCACTCCTGGGCCACAAAGGCCTGTGCCATACATATATATGTGTATATAGATATATAGATATATAGATATATATGAGATGTTGTAATATACGCTACAAGTAAAATGAGGAGAGAACTTGCCTAGCTCCAGACCTGGCTTCTCCCTTTGCAGCTTGAGCACGTACTTTTGAGTTCCCAGCTTTCAGGAGCATGCCCCATTTGTGGCCTGGCTTCTCCCCTCTGCCTTCTCTTGGGCTTTTCCTTCTGCTTAGACCTGTGTTCCTCATGTTAGCATGAGCTTAATACCATAGCAGGACAGATTGTTCGGCAGCTCTTATCCACACCACCCTTGTGCCCATAAACTTGGAACTCTCTTAACTGTTGCCTTGTGTAACATCCTATGCAATCCCAGCACATTTAGTCCAAAAATACATTTATTTGAAGAATTACTATAAATAATCTTTGAAAAATAGGGTCATAGTTTAAAAACAAAAGAAGTGTTTTTTCACTTCTGACTCTTATACTCTTCTTGGAGGACTTGGTGTAATTCCTTGAGGAAATTCTTCAGTGAGGTGGTGCTGCCTGCTGCCACAGGACATGGCTTCTGGAATGGGAAAAAGGCGCTGTTAGGAAGCTTGCTGGGGTGGGATTGGGTTCTGCAGCCTGGGCTGAGCTGCTAATGGTGGTGAGAGAGTAAAACAAAAATGGTGACCGAGGGAGAAGCTTAAGGGCTGTAGGCAGTGCAGGGGGAATTGTGCCTCACCTTGTGCCCTGCTCTGGTCCCCCAGACCAGGCTGAGCAAGTTGTGGTAAATGCCCTCGAGGTACCTGTGGCAGCTCTGGCCCTCCCGAGCGACTGTGGCAGCTTTGCATAAGATCTCCATATTGTTACCTCTCTGGGAAAAGACACATGACTTTTTTAAAAACTCTTTTGTATAGTCATGGCTTATTAGCAGCAGATTAAAACACTACAAATAATATATTTCTATTCTAATGGATAGGTGAAAATTGTGAATTGAGGTGCCAAAGCCTCCATGAAGCTTCCCAGCTCCCTCTGTGCACACTTTGCTCCCATCCCTTTCCTGGTGAAGAGTAACCAACCCCTGGCAGAAGCTGTGGCAGTGTGGCACAGCAGCGAGGACCCCTGGGATGGAGCATTGTGCTCCTGCTGCAGGTGTGAACATGGGACCCTGTGGAGCTGCTCCTTGCAGGTTCCTTGGGAGCGAAGCTGGTTTGAGCAGGCAAAGGTGCTACAGGAATAACAAAAGTACCTGGGAAGAGTTTGCCTTCATTAAGGGCTTTGAGAAGTCCTATAGCATAGACATGTGGAAGATGAGGAGTTAGTAAGTGAAGTGCTGGTGGCAATAAAAAAACTATTTGGCTTTCTTCCCCGAGGGATGTTCCCAGTGCTGCCTGCTCTCAGCTTTCACTTCAAACAAGTGACTGGCCCGTTCCTGTGAGCTGGGCAGCTGTGAGTGTGGGGCTGTGCAGCATCTCAGGCATCTCTTCTCACTATCAGGGCTGCTCCCTGTGGCAGAAGGGGTGTGGGGATCCCCTGAGGGGTGCTGAGACCCAGCCCCCAGGGAAGGCTGCTGCACCCCTCGGATGTTGCCCGGTGTGGCATGAGGTGAGGGCATGGGCTTCCTGTGAAAAGAGAAATTGGGGCTGGGGAGCTTGGCTTAGGCAGCAGTTTTCAGAGCAGAAAGATGCCTTATTATCTGCTTTTAAATCTTGTGCTAACTGCAGAGCCTTCCCCAGATAAGGGGCTAAAGAGGGATAATGTGTCTACCCAGCACTCGAGATGCCGTGCAGTAGGCGTATGTGGGTGTCTGAGCTGGTGACAGCACTCCAAGGCAAAGGGAGAGGTTCGTCTCTTCATTTCTGAAAAGCTGAAACTTCTGTTTGCTGCCCAAGCACAGGTGCCCATCCCTGCCCATCATCCGGCATCTCCCTGTCTCCAGGGTGGCCAGCAGCCACCAATGCTGCTTTGGCTGGAGGTGCAGATGGGTGTGGGAAGGTGGGGGCACCTGTGCATGGCACCGGGAGTGGTGAGAACCAGCTGGGCAGCCCAGCGTTTGTGCTGGGGGCTCACAGTGGGCTCCTTGCTCCTCCACAGCACCACAGCAGGACAGGCAGGATGCCGGGCTTCCCACCTGCCTCCCACTGCCCTGTGCTCTCCTCTGGCCCCCAGCATCCTCTCCCAGTACCCATCAGGGCTATATGGTTGGGGTTTTTTCTTACCTTATCATCTGCAAAAATATTTGTCACATTCATCTTGTTACAGGAAACCTTTACCAAGACACAAAGGAGAGGAGCAGTCAGGCTCCAGACAACATGTATCCATCCTGGTATGTGCACACACAGACACACATCCGTCCACCCGCCAGGCCTCAGGAGCACTGTGAACCCCATGCTCATCACCTTCCTCTGACTCAGCATCACTCCCTCTGAGCCTGGTTAAACAGTCTGTCCCTCCCATCAGTGGGTAAAGCAGCAGCCAGCCCTACCTCCATCTGCTGGAGCTGGTCTAGCAGCCTGATGCTCTCCTTCAGCATGTTGGTCCGTAGTCTGTGTTTCCATGGAGTGACCACATCACCCAGGCAGGCTGACAGCACCAGGAAGGTGAGCAGGATCTGGACCAGGATACTCATGGCCTGCTTTGGCTGAACCCCTTCAGCTCTTAGTCTCTGGATTGTTTGGTGATCTGTACCTGTGTGCGCTTCTCTGGAGGAAGCACCTCAATTTATTACTGTAAAATTGCTGAACCAGAAGGAAAAACTTATTTTTCCCTTATCTGCACTTTCCAAAGTTGCTCCCGATTAGGAGAGCAAGAGGTCTTTTTTGTGCAAGTCAAAATTTTCTTCTGATCTTGCATTATGAAATTTCCACTGTAAGATGACAGTGGCAGGAGTCAGGTCGCATACAGTATATAAGCTGCCTGATTTGGGGATTCTCCATTTCTCCATATCTCAAGGCTTTCTCTACACCATGAATTGGAAGTAGCTAAACTGCATAACCCACTGCTTTGGCGCACTTCAATAACAACACTTTCTTTTTATTTTCCTTTGAGTATCCTGCAAGTTCTTCTATGGTGTTTCATTTGAGTATCTTCAGATCATGTAAAGAATCCTTCATCTGCACACTGATTTCCGTCCCTGAGTTTCTTAACCTGGGGAGGAACAGAAAATATGGCAGAGCCATGTGGGGACAAACCTGGGAAGGAGCAGGGCATCACCCTGGGGGCTTCGTGGAGAGCTGGGGGCCCTCCTGACCAAACAGGATCCCCAAACCAGTGTGGCATCCTGCGGGGTTGTGGGCAGGGAGCTGGTGTGGGTAGTCCTGCTGTGTCGATGCTGGGAAACTGGGGCTTTGTGGTCCTGCTCCAGCATTTCGGGGAGCTGGAGGCTGCCCTGCCCATTCTGCCCTGCTTGGGGAACAACAGCCTGAGTTTTCAGGCAATGGGCTCTGCCAGCCCCACAGGAAATGGCACTGAGAAATGCTGAGCTGGGAAACTTTGGAGTTTTGTAATAACTAATAGGGATTTTTCTAACTCAAACAGCAACTTGCCAACAGATAACAACTTGTGAACACTTGATGAATCCGGGAGTAGCCAGACTGAGAGTAATTTTGTTTGTCTGGGTCTGAGGTGCCCCAGATGAAGTTAGGTGAATTCACTGACTCAGAAAGACCTTTGTGAGGGATTTGCCAGTGGAGAGCTGGGCTATTTCCTACCTCCCTGTTATGGAGAGCAGATAAAGGAGCATGCTCTGGCTGTGTGACTACATCCATGGCCTTCAGGGATGGTGGGTCCTCATCAGCATGCCCAGAGCTGTCCCACTGGTCTGGGATGAGTGGTGGTGGTGGTGGTGGTAGGATCCCTGCTTAAAAGTGATGCTGGAGAAGGGGATGGAGGCAGTAGCCCCATCTCACAGACACAGGGATTTCCCCAGTGATCATGGTGGAAAGCTCTAAAACTAGAATCAGTGAAGAGAAAATGCTCGAATCACAGAAAAATTTAACCTTTCTCTACTCAGGCTGAATCATGGTGGAAAACTGCATCACTGTGTGATGAGAAAGTAACCAGCTGTGTTGGGTTTGCATAGCAAGGTTTTGATAGTGGGGAGCTACAAGGTTGGGTTCTGTGAGAAAATGCTGGAAGATTTCCCAGTGCCTGATGAAGTCAATGCCAGTTGCTCCAAGAGGGACCTGCTGCTGGATGAGGCCCAGCCCACTGTCAACAATGGCAGTGCCCTGGGGAAAAACCCTGCACAACTGCAGCTGGAAGAGAAGGGAGAGAAAATCAGGAGCGAAGTTAAGCCTGGGAGGACGGGATGGGTGGGGTTAAGGTGTTTTAAGATTTAGTTTTTATTTCTCATTATCCTACTCTGATTTAATTGACAATAAATTGAATAAATTAAATAATTAAATTAATTTTCTCCCAAGTTGAATCTGTTTTGCCTATGACAGTAATCGCTGAGTTTTTTTCCCTTGTTCTTATTCTGACTCACAAACCTTTTGTTATGCTTTCTCCCCACTGCCCAGCTGAGGGTGACAGGGAGGCTGTGTTGGGACCCTGATATCCATCCAGGGTCAATTAATTCAACACAACAGTAAATGAAAAGATTCCCATGTCCTTTCCCAAGGGTGAGATGGAGCTGATGGCAGTAATAGCCCCATCGCTTGCTGAAGGGACAGCTACAGACCCAGTGGGGTCCCCAGTGTTTCTGGAGCCTGGCTGTGCCTTCATCCCAGCCACCATCCAGGGATGAACCTGCCCCGTTTCCCTACCAAAGAAAGGTGCTTGATTCAGAAATGTGTCCTCAGTTTTTCTCCTCTTGGAGCCTCTTGGGCACTGTGATTTGGAGCATCTCCAATCCCACAAGGATCCTGCCCAGGCTCTCAAGCACCAACATCCTTATGGCCGCTGAGCCTGGGCTCTACGAAAAGTCATAGCCACCAGCTCAGGTCTCCCCTCTTTGTCCCAAACCAGAGTGATTCCAGGACAGCCACTGAGACAGGGCCATGAGGGTTTGCCCAGGTGTCACATCCTGCCTGTGGTGACCAGCAGCTGACGGCAGCAGGGATCATGGAATCACAGAATCACAGAATAAGCTGGGTTGGAGCGGACCCACAGGGGTCATCGGGTCCAGCTCCTGGCCCTGTATAGCACTGTCCCCAAGGGTCACACCATGTACCTAAGGGTATTGTCCATGTTCTGTTCTCATGCATTTCTGCTGCTGCCATGCCTGGCATTAATAGTGGGGCAAATCCCAAGACTACAGTTGAGCCGGTATTACATGCATTTAGAGCATGTATAAAATTTTCCAGCAGTTATTTTGTGGATTTGTTTCCTACATGTGTGCTGCTGGCACTAAGCAGGTTCTGGTCCATAAGCCAGCCACATCCCTTCTCTCTCCCACTGCACAACCCTTCCCCTGCCTGCAGCTCCACTTTGGCTCCTACTGGCTGCCCTTCCAGCCCCCACTGCCCCAAGACCACAGCCTGCACCCCAACACCCCCCTCCACCCCATGCACAAGGCCCGCTTCCCAAACAAAGGCTCTCATCCTTCCTCCTCCACCCCTTCCTTTCACCAATTTGCTAAGCCACAAGCCAGGCGAGTTCTTTGGTGCCTTTTCCTTTCTGGAGGCCTTGCTCTCGGTGGCAGAGTGGGTACATTTACTGCACATTGCCCCAAAGATGCCAGCATCCTTCACCCCAGTTTCCTGTGCTGACCAAGGAGGCAGCTCCACCAATGCTCCTCATTAACTGCTGAAGGTAAGAGGGAATTGACAGCATAAACCATGGGCACCAAGAGCTCTTAGACTCAGTCGTTTATTGCTTAAGCCCTGAGACACTTCAATAACATCAGTGCATAGTTGATATGAACAAAATAATAAAATGAAGACATTCAAATACATGGTAATTTGAATATATTAACTCTCATAATACAAATATTTTAAATAGAGAGAAGAACAATAAATTACAAATCAACACATGTTCATTTGTTGTTGTGCAAAGGCAATGAGAAAGTAAGAGTTCCCTAAAATGAGGTAGCAGTATTTTAAATATGATTGTATTCCACAGAACTACCATGTAATTTCAAAATAAACCGCTTGAATATTGGCTTTTCCTTTTTATTTTGGGTCCCAAGCAAAGAAAAGCTTTCAACAGCCAGGATTTTTGGTCTTGAATCCTTAGATTACACACTATAAAAATAAGTTATTTAAATAACATACAACAATAAATAAACTTCAGAAGTATGATGCCAGTGAGCACCCACTAGATTCGAAGTTATCCTACAGACTCTCTTGTCTTCACTATTAATAATTTAAAAGCCACTGACAATAGAAGAGACACAGTGAAGTTGCAGTAACAGTTCCAGCCCTCTCTGACTTGTTTCTCCTCCCAGCTTTTGCTCTCGAATGCTGCACTTCCCCAGCTCTGCTCCCAGAAGTCGGCGTTCCCCTCAGCTGCTGTAGTAGCACATAAGTGAAAAATTCACCATTTCAGCCTAGATTTTGATCTCTTTAGGAAGAGAAGATGATTGTGAAGAAACCTCCTGTCACTAAGGGGAACAGGAAGCAGATAATCTGTTTTTGGTTTTGGTAGGTGCTGCAGGAACAGATGAATGAGTTAAGAGCTCAGGCTCCTCAGCAGCTGGTCCAGGATGCTCTCCAGGATGCTCTGCTCCTCCCGGCTCGGTAAACCCTCCCGGATCCCTCCTCCCGGGGAGGAGGAGGTTATCGCATCCCAGCTGGATGAGCAGCAGGGCTGCAAGGAAGAGTGAAGGGCAGCCTTGTCCAAATGAGACCGCTCCTGCTAAGGCTGAGTAATATCTAACACACAGCACTCAGACGGAAAGTTTGGGAGATGTCAGGTGCCTGCTGCACAGGGGACATTTCCCATTGCAGCTAAGGACCCCGGGTGCCTGGCCTACCCTCTGGGACAGACTGTGAGGATTGATTGTGTTTAGGAGGGCCGGACCAGGGCTGAGGAACTGCATGAAACGAGGAGCAAAAAGAAAAAAAACCAAACCAAACCAAAACCACTCCGCAAAACCTATTTTAGAGCTACCAGCAGTGAGACTCCCGGGGCTCGGGGCTGGCATCAGTGCTCTTCTCACTGTGTAGCCGATGAGCCCCTGCGCCGGTACATCCCCTGGGTGAAGTTCCCCAGCGCTGGCAAGAAGTGGCGCAGGTAGATCTCATTTTCATCTCTCAGGAAGCAGTTCTGGGGAAGGAAAAGTGTAAATACATTACAGATGGCAGCGCGATTTAGCTGCTGGAGCGGTGGGTAGCTAGGCTCCCAGCCCAGACCGAGGCTTTGTTTGCCTCTGTAGCCACATAAATAATTCAGCAAATAACTCAGAGTGGTAAGGATGCTGGCCCGGGATCTCAGGAGTTGTCCTTTGCTCAGAACAAGCATCTGGCCCCTGTGCCCAGCAGTGTGACCCCCATGACCACTGGTCTGGGGTGGCCAGCACTGCTGGGAACTGTCACCCTCTTCCGATAAAGGCAGATTATCCTGAAGCACTGGCAGGTTTGCAATGACCAGCTCTGGCCTCATTCAAGAGAACAAATTCTGATCAGCCATGTGGTACCCTCAGTGTGGGGGCACAGGCATCATGGGGCCAGAGCCGCGGAGCAAAGCACAAGCGGGGAGGTGCAGCCCCTGCTTACCTTCTCGCCATGCAGGCGCTTCAGGTTGGTGATGAGTGGCTCGTAGACTTCCTTGCACCTGGTGACTTTGGTGAGTGCCATGTCTGCCTGGCACAGCAGCTCCTGGTCTGGCAGCTGGGGAACATGGAGGGGAATGATTAGAACCATGTAGCTGAATTAAGTTGAAGCTGCTTATTCAGGTGTCCAGGACTGGCAGGAGGTTCCACAGTGACTTCCTAAACTGCTTTCATGTTACATCAGTGACCTGAGCCCTGGGCTGTGCCCCACGTGTAGGGCTGGGGGGAACTGAGGGACAGAGATGTGGGATGGAGGCAGGTGCTCAGGCACAACCAGCATCCAGCTGTACATTCGCCCCAGTGACTGGCACTGAGCAGCCCTTCAGTGACTAACAAAGCTACCTCAGCTCCAGGTGCTGTGCCCCATGAGGAGGAGGGCCGTGGCTATGTCTGGGTTTATGATAAATGCATTTTCCGCCTATCTCTGCATAGGTGTTTACCTTTCGACCTGTGAAGGTGACCTGTGCCACTCGGGTGTCATTGCAGGGAACCTGGAGAGGCAACACAAGGGAGAGTCATGGTTATGAGACTGTCATTATAAGACCATCATTATGAGACCATCCCCAAGGAGTCACCAGCTGTGCCCTCTGCCAGGAAGGGGCACTGTGTCTCTATCCCTCTCCAGCAGGCCATGGTGTGGATGCACCCTTGGTGCTGCCAGCACTGAGATCCATCTTTCAGCAACTTGTTTCCAAACAGGCTCCTGGGCACAGGACCTGGGTTTGCACAGCACTTGTTTGGGAAGGTGCAGGAGAGTCCCTGTGTGCTCAGTGGGAGTAGAGCAGGAACCCCCTGGCAGCTCACACTGCCCAGACCACCATGTCCACATCCCCGAGCTGCCTCTGTCACCCTGACACAGAAGGTTTTCTTGTTCCTCAGCACTTTTTTCTGCAAAGTACCTAACATCAGGTGGAAAACTTCATCTGACCCGACCCCAGGAGCTGCTTGTACCACCAAGTCAAGTGCTGATCACACAGTCTAGGCTGAAAAGGGCCAGGGTGCCCCAAGCGGGAGGTGAGATGGAGTGGATTGAGCCAGCAGGAAGGGCTCCTGCCACCCAGGTAGGCACCAGTCCCTGTGGTGGCAGTGCCGGTGCCTGGCATTGGACACTGAAGAACATCATCATCATCATCAATAACGAGGTCAGTAAGAAAAGCAAAGCCGAGACGTGTAGCAGCATTTACCTGCACTCCTGAGTTGAGCTGTTGGATCAGGAGGATGACTTCCTTCAGTATTTGCTGGGGAGATGGTGTAACAGCTCTGGAAGAGATGAGCTGGAGCAGGGAGAGGAGAGTGAAAGCTGTCTTCAGTGAGGAGAGCATCCTGTCACCGCTGTCTGAGCACGTCCTGTGCTGGCTGGGCTGGATGGCCAGGGCGTCTCTGCCTCTGCTTGAGATAGCACCATTTTTATAGTGTGAAAAAGGGCCTGCATCTCCATTGAGACTGCCAAATATAGGTGTCTTCCTGTGTAGCAGAGGATGCAGAGGATGCAGTGGGAAGTGCGACACCCAAAGAAGGGCATTACGTAACGGTGGCAAAGACTTCTCTATATGTTGAATAAAGTTATCTATTATTCTATATATACATGCAGATTTTAATCACCTAACTGATAGTTAAGGAGATACTGGGATGAGAAGACAAGAATTTCTTCTTGATGTTCAAGGATCTATTTACTATCAAGCATGTTTGTAATGTGCTGCATGTGGAAAACCATGGACATGTGCAGGACTGAACCAAGTGCACTGCAAGGCTTGAGTAAAGTCAAGGCATGATATTATGTGCAGAGAAATATCCGTTGGTGCTTTCCTGGTCTCCACGATGGAAAAGACAAATAGTTATGCAGAAGGATCAGCTCTAGAATGTGCATGGCTGGATGCCTGCCAGGCTCCTGCCCTGGGTGCTGGTGTCTCATGGGGGATGACATGACACCAGCAAGTACCTGGACCTCTCCTCCTGCAAGCCTCCTTTTCCCAGTGGTGTCCCTGGGCCATGCTGGGACCACAGTGCTCTGTGCTGCAGCTCGACCACCACCAGAAAAAAGGGGGACTGTGGGCGATGGCAGCGCTTCAGGAAAAGGCCTGGCACAGGGATGCTGTTGGAGAGGAAGAGCTGAACTGTGTGCCAGAAAAAAATCATGTCCTTTGGCCATAATAGCAGCAGCCCTAGCAAGCTCGAGTTGTCAAAGATTTGAAGGAAAAGAAAACCTCAAAACTTTTATCAAGATGTTAAACATATGCAAAAACAAAATAAAAGTGCTCTTGCTTGTAAAGGAAGAAAAAGCTGAGGGTGTTTTCTGGCGTGTGAGTATTTGGTTTTAACCAGGACTTACTCAGCTCTGTAGCGCAAATCCCATTGTGGGAGGATGGCTCCTGTAGTGCCCAGCTTGGCGTCCCACACCATCTCATGCTGTCCCATGCTGTCCCATGCCATCCCATGCCATGCCACATAGTCCCTCTCACACCTTCCAAGGGGACATCAGAGAATCAACAGTAATTCAGAGATCCAAACCACCATATTCTTGAGCAGAAGAACAGACACAAACCCATAGTTATTTCCCACCATGGCTGGTCTTGTCAGCAGAAATTTTGTGGTGAAAAAAATTGACAAAATGGCTCATTTCTTCTCCAGATTCTTAAATGACTTTTGCTACATCCTCCTGCACGGAGAGGTGAAGCAGCATCTTGTGGCTGTGCAGTCACTAGCTCCCCATGGCCGTGCAATGCTGCTGCCCCAGCTGGGGCAAACTCTGTCCAGAGAAGCCCAACTTCAGCTGGTACCTGCTTGGAGGCTTATAAATAGTGCAAATTGTTAAATGAATTTAGAAAATGTAGAAACATAGAAGTTTAAACCTTTTTAAAATTTATTTCCAAAATTTCAGGGAAGTCAAGGTGTTGCAGAGCCTGAGGGAGCCTGAGGAAGTCTGAACTTCATATTTTAAACAAACCCCTTCCCACTTCACGGCACTCCTTCTCTATGGGATGACCATTGACCTAAGGTTGCAGTGGCAGGACTGGACTGCCGCACTCACCATTTGTTCCTGTATTAGCCTTAAAAAATCTGTTTTCCTGAAAAAAAAGAGGGCAACAATTCCTAGTCATTGAATTTTCTGTGACTTTGAGAGGCTGGGTCAAAGCCAGGTGGGAGCCTGGAGCATTCTCATCACTTCAGGTGGGGGGGCTGGTGTATATCCACAGCTGCACAGTGCAGAGTGTGTCATGTCCACCTGTCCCAAAGCCGGTGTCCCTGGCTCCCTTGAGCCAAACTGCTGGAGCAAGGATGCACCATGACTCCAGGAAAGATTCTATGGTCCCACCACTGTGCCCTGGCACACTGTGCCCAGTGGAATCACAGGGCTATGGGCAGCTGTGAGGAGTGTTCCCATGGTTTGGGTTATCCGACTCTGCAAACCATGCATGGGAGAGTGTATGTCACCTCCCCCAAAGGCAGATAAAATCATTCCCCAAACTATTGATATTGCAACATGAACCTGCTGATGGGAAAAGCTCACATGTAATTTACGTTGTGGGGGTAAAAAATGATACCTAGAAAGTGGAGCCCAGTTCTGAGAAACAGCACTGGGGGGAGGGCAGGATGACTCATGTGAGAGGGGATCAGAGCCACCAGGAGCATGGGACCTGCAGGGAACCAAAACAGCTTCTTCCAAGAGTCTTGGTCAGTCAAGCTATCCTTCCCAAAGGGACTGGGATGCTGGGGCACCATGACCCTGAGACCAGTGCTGCTGATGAGGGTGGACACAGAACCCCAGGTATGTGAGTCTAGCCTGAACTGGGTCTCCTTGTCATAGAAGAGATGGTTTTGCTTTTGCTGTTTCTTGCCATGTATGTCCAGCTGTGGCCAGAGGCAGAATACAGAGGGGTCCCAGAGGTCTGTGCCCACCCTGCCTTGCCACCCCATGCTCTTCATCATTGATTTAAGCCACCCCAAGTAGGTCCCAAGCAATTCAGAGAAATTATCCAAGTGGTTATTTTAGGTACATCATGCTCCTTTTGCCCCCATGTGGAGGAGAGCCCAGGGGGTGATGGTGCATGTTGGGCCAGCATTGGTTGGGCCTTTCCACAGCTGATGATGATGCCAGAAAACAAAACAGTCATCTGAAGAGATCCTCAGTGTAACCAAACCCAGAAATTTTGCTTTGTTCTGTACCCAAAGCCACGGCTTTTTTCTTTCTTTTATATTTTTTTTGCAGCAGCAAAGCCAAGGTTGGATGCCACAATCACCACACACAAATGAAGAGCAGAGGGGTTGGCTGGAGCCATGGCAATGACCAGCATGGGATGGCATTGGTGGACATGGATGGAATTGATGGAAATCGGAGGAAAGAAATAACTGTCAGATATTCAGGGGCTACAGCTCCCTGTGGCAATGTCCCCTTCTCTACCCTGGCTCTGTAGGAAAGGAGAATGCCAGTCCATAATTTCAGCTGGGTTGAATTTGTGCCTCCCCAGTTAAACAGACAGTAACTTCACCTTGGTACTGGGCCATCCCAGTGGCAGCTGGCAGGCAGGAGGAGTGGGAATGTTCCCAGCCAGCTGCTTTAGCCATCCCTGGCTCAGGATGGGAGGAGGACCCCAGCAGGGCTGGCAAGGAGGGCACCTGCTTCTCCTGTGTGCCTTTCTTTTCCCCGCAGTCTCCTCATGCTCAGCTCCCTCTCCCTGGCAGTCTGAGCAAAGGGAGGCAACTGAGTCACCATCCCACCTTTGCTTTAGCAGCCAAATTCATCCGTGTGGCGGGTGGAGGATTTGTGGATGGACAGGATAGGATCATGGCATTAAGAAATAATGTCAGAACTCAGGAGGTCCAGCAGGTGCTTTAATTGAGGTGATATACATAACTTCAGTTTGTCCTTGAGGGCCTGATTTTGGATGACCCTACTAACCGTTTTCTCATTTCCAACACTATTCCAGCATTACCTTCTATGAAATCCTCATGGAGAAGCCACCACACATCTTCCAGGCCATTCTCTCATATGTGCTGTTCCTTACTTAGCAGAGCAATTAAATAAAACATTCTATAAGCTGAAAAAACCCAAATGTGGGTCATGGCACAATGTGTAGCATCAGCACATGTAGTATCTCTTGAATCAGTGGTTGGGTTTCTTGGCTTTACAAACAGTGAGTTCTCCCTTGTGCAGGGCTGGCAGTGCTGGAACCTTCCTGCTTCAGATGTTGCAGCTGGAGGGAAGGGTGCAATACAGCTCCAGCAATTTACTTTTCCTGCGTAGATCAGATTACACAAATAGGATGGAGCCAGATGAAGGAGAATTTGCAAATTGTGTGGCATTTCCCAAAGGTGTAATCTTGCAGTAGGCAGAGATTAAATGCTGGCTCCTGGCAGATTGCCCGGGGGGCAGCAAACCCCGTCATACTGAAATAGATGAGATGATACTTGGTGTGACATTTAAATGCAAAGTTGCAGGGAGACAGCAATGATTAAGCTTTTGAAAGTATCATCTATATTTATTGCTTTGGTTTTTGGTGTTTATTTGTAGATAATCTCATCTGCTTGTGTTTTTTAATGTAATTTCTAGGGCACATAAAAGCTCTTTGCCTAAAACTTGGCATGGAAGCTACATGGAGAAGTTACACCTGGGAGTAGTGAGTTAAGTAAGTCAGTTTTTCCTTCAGGCAGGCCATAAAGCAGTTTTTGTTAAAAAATAATTTAAAAACTAATCTTCTCTGAAGTTTGCAAACCCAAAGTACTTTGGGGCAGGTGTTATGCAGCAGTCTGTAAACAGGCAGCGGAGTTGTATTGCAGAACTAATACTGAAGAAAGCATCAGAAAACCGAAGTATTGGTTTTCCATTGGTAATGTAAATTCCACTTAGAAACAAAATGTTCAGATGGGGTGTCTTGGAGGCCTCTGGGTTTTCTTCCTAGTAAAAGTAGTTGGCACCTTGCTAAGCGCAGATAAAGCAAAAATGGTACTGAAGAAATGGATGCTGTGGCACAGAGGTGGAAGGAAAGTCTCTTACCTAAGTGCTGCATGCCAAAGCCCTCCATCTCCTGTAGATCCCTGTCTTCAAAAGCATTTGCCAGGACTGAGGTTGCAGCCAGACCAAATTCCTTGGAAGGGATTTGTACCCAACCAACCCTTCCAGGCCAACAGGCACAATTGGTGTTTGGTGCTCTCAGACAAGTGGCTTTGCAATTACCATCCCAAGCAACTGCCTGAATTTTGGCTCATGAACCTATGGCAATTCCACCGACTTGATATTTAATTATTTTGCAGCCGTTATTTTTGGCTTTTAACCACGGTGTATCTGAGTGTGTGCCTGTTCCTGTGAGGTGTGTGCATGGATTTCTGTCTGGAGGACGGGTGCTGTGGTCTCCCTGCTGAAAATCCATCCCCACTCCAACCAAAACGGGAAGTGGACAGAAACTTTTTCACCACTTTGCCACCTGGCCAGTGAGTTACAGCAATAAATCTGTGCCTTGTTTGCCATAAAATGTCTCCGCTTGGTTCTGCACTTTGTGTAGCATCATGTAGGGACAAGAACACCTGTTCTGGGATGTTCTGCTCCTGTGCCACCCTCCCCTCCAGCCCTCCCGCTGTGGGTGGTGGCCGTCCCTGTGTGACAGGGCAGGAAGCCGTGGCAGAGCAGGGATCCCCTTGACGTTGTGCTGGGGGCGGCTGACTCTACCCATCTGCTGCTGCTTCCTGTGGGCATGGGAGAGGCAGCAGCACCGCCATGGCTGGAGCAGTCAGGGCCATTTTTGCTCCTACTGTCCCAAAGTACCCAGCAACAGCAGAATATCATGAAAGTGTTTGAAGTTTCTCCTACACTTAATTTACATAAGCTGCTGTTTTTTGTTTTCTAGTCCACATGAAAACCACGGGGGTGGCAGTCTCTTTTCCATGCTTTTGGCTGTCAAGGAGCCTATGGATTATTCAAATTATTCAGTGGATTATTTTTTATCATTTTAATTGATTTGATATAGGAGAGGTTGATTTCCCACTACATTTCCTGTGTTTTCCCTATGTTCTGGCAAAATATTTAATGTCAAAGTATGTGTGAGGATAAACTTGGGAAAAGCTGATTAGGCAAAAATGTATCCAAAGTACTTCATAGAGGAACTGTGAGCCATGACCTTAACTTGGGAAAAATAGCAGGACAGAACTTACAAAGGTTGGGGAGTTGCTTCTGGTGACAGTGCAGAGCTGGGGTGTACATGTCATGCTAAAATAAACAGGTTGTACAGGAAAATTTGAAAAGACAAAGCATTTGTTTTTCTGTTGATTGTATCTTTAAGAAAATTTCCCTTCAGGAAGTAGTACTAGAGGCAGTGAAGCCTTTTTTTTTAAACTGCAAACATAATGCAGGGTAGTAGCATTTTTCTTTTCCTACTCTCCCCGCTTCCTCCCCAGCTTTGTGTTCATTGCTTTTTTGAGGGATTGGTGAAAGCGTAATTGCTAGGAAGTCCCATTCATTTTCTTATCTTTGAGTGGTTTCCCAATGACTGGGGTCACCCTGACACTGGTAGCTTGCAGTTTCAGAAAATTTAGATGGAAATAATCCTTAGCTGAAGATCTTGGTTTCTGCCATTACTCTTTAAGGCACCTACTGCCACTCACCCTGGCCGAGGCTGAGGCCTAAGAGTCTTTGCCATAGAGAAGAACCAGAGTTGGGGTATAGTGGGCTCTGTCCTTTTCTGTGCAGATATCCAGACCTCCCAGGAGGTGGTGCTGGGGGTGTGTGATGTAATGTGAAGGGCTCAGATGCACCATTTCCAGGGGCAAAGGCCCTGGTCCATCATGCTCAGCCAGCCCCAGGCCCTGTCCACACAAGCCAGCTCTGCTTGCACCCTTCCCATGTCAACTGCTCCTTATCCCTGCAAAATAAAGGGATTCCTGCACCCTGAAAGAGGAGGAAGACAACATGCAATGTTCTAAGGCTCATTTAAACATTTTCCAAAAAGAAATTTCCTGATGTTGCAGAAATTAACTTTCTTTCCTGGTGGTTTAAAGATTCTTCCTCTGAAATTGTGCTTTGGTCCTACACTGTTAGCTGAGGATTCAGAGAATTTCCAGTCCAGCTTCTGCTTGTGGACTCTTACCAAGAATTCAAGGTAGCCCCTGACTTGCTTACAAAGAAGCAGGGACCCAGAAATCCCTTCCCTCAGGGCGTGCACGGCTTCAGAAGCCGCAAGGCATGGCATGAGGAACTTGTGTGCAACCTCAGGACTCGTGATAATCAGGCCCTTTGCATTTTGCAGCAGGCCACCCCCACGGCTTTCCACTGTCACTCCCACTGAGAACCAGGTTCCCTGAGGCTGTCAAGCTGCAGGGCCCCTGGGTGTTGTCACATCAAGGAAAAGAGCTTCCGGAGGAACTCAGAGCACGGGAAGCTCAGCATCCATACAACCTAATGCTGTGATGCACTTATGTTCCATTTTTCCATTCACAGACACTGCCATGAAGAATCAGGACATAACACACTGAGCAGAGAATTCACTCATTCTTCTGGTTAGAGATCGGCCTCTGCTTTATTCTGAAGCAAAGCTGACTTGGGGAAGATTCTGTCTTTGATCAGCCAGAGTTAGGTTACCTCGTAGAGAAAGTAGTAAGAGTTCTCTCTGAAGCTTGTGAACTTCGGGTAGATTAGGTGGGTAGCAATGAACACACCTTCAACCAAAGTGACACCCATCACTGCTGACCTTGGCAGAGATGGAGAGCGAGCCATATTCCACTGGCAGAGCTGTAGCTATTCCAGAGAATCTGCAACTGGATCTCCCCAACAGGAACATCCACAAAGAACACCACAACTTTATTTTCACTTTTAAGCATAAAATGCATCAAAATTTAACTGTATGGTATTCATTTAAATTCTTTCAAATTATGGTGATTCCTAAGCCCAGGCACAGAAATACATAGAAAGATAAGAAGTTTAAAAGTCTCTCAGTATTAAATTCTGGCTAAAATTGTTATAAATCTTCAACATAGTATGATACGAAGGAACTACAGTTTCAGACACCTACACTGAGCTCTATCAAGTCAGGCAGTGTATAATGTATCAGATTATGCTGTCTATAATATGTAATTACTTGGCATTCTAATGAACATAGGAGCCTAGGGAGCTGACACTGCATTTCATGATCTCAGAGCACTGGTCAATGTTCTTCTTTATCCTGTAGAATGTTTCCACATACTCAGAACGGCCCAGAAGTTCAACAAAATCTTCATCGTGAGTAATCACCAGAAGCTGAAAGTTGGGTTGGTGTAACCGGCTCTTTATTATCCTACAAAGAGATATTATTGAGTGTGCATTTATCTAAATCCCATGCTAGCATTAGAGAACTTGCAAATACATAGCACAAAAATATTTCATTATTGATAATGAATGACATGAGCCACTGAGCAATCCAATGCTGATTAGCCACTCTTCACCCACATAAAAAACGCCCTCAAATTATGTTAGAAATATTTTTTCTTTTCCAGATAGAGAGGGAATCTAAAACTACTCACAACAAAGATAAGCCATTCTAAAATACAATTCACTACCGCCAACTGGGTATTGAAAAATACCCATTGTTAAGCACCACAAGGAGAGCTCACTTACTCTACCAGGGCATGTGCCAGGGACTCAATGTTTTCTCGGTCAAGGTTGGTCGTAGGCTCATCTAGGGCCAGAATGCCACAGTTGAGACAGAATGTTTCTGCTAGAGCAAGGCGAATGATGAGAGAAGCAAGCACCTGAGGGAAAGGAAAAAACACAAAAATCTCAAGCATCAAACTGTTTAAAGAGGATCTACACATAACAACCTGTTTTTAACACCATTACAAACCGTGACTGAAGTTTACAGAACAATGTGCTGACAGTTCACAAAATGACAATAACTAATTAATTACTGAAAAACTACATTGAAACTTCAAGTTTGAATTTAAAGATTGACTTTACAAAGAAGTACTCAAAATTCAGAAGATATTGGAAGTAAGGATTCTAATCTGAGGTAAAGAAGCCACAACACTGCTGTTTGCATTACCCCTACACTCTGCTTGAGCCCACCCCACTGCAGCAGGGAGGGTGGAAATTTGTCTGCATATTACTAAGTTTGAGTTACTGAACTCCTGACTACTTACTAAAATGGAAGACAGTAGGATTTTACCACCTTCTATGTTAGTTTTGCATCAACATGCGTAACCATATTTACAAGATCTTCTAACCTGCTAAAAATTACAGAACACTCGATGGAAACTGTGCTACCAAAAATATTTTCCAATTATCACGACTACTGGCATCACATTTTATGATCAAAGAAGAATTCTCAGAATTTCAGCTAAGAAACTTGTTCAAGTTTCACTCTCATTTACATACGACTCTAACGCAACATCCTAAACTACTCTAGGAGAGGACACATTTAATAGAACAGACAGGTGGAAACAACGCTCAGCATGTGTGGGTGTGGTTAACTGTGATGAACCTCTGACCACAGGTATTGTCACAGCTGGTGTGTCATCAGGCCACCTGGCCAGCGTGTGTTATTGAAGCTGAATGGGCAGACCACAGAGCTGTGAGCTGACAGCACAGGAGGAAATGCAATGCCTGGAAGTATGGCTAGGTGTGATATTGGTGACATGAACTGAAAGGTTATAGTCAGCAGCAGGTGAAAGCAGTGTAACTTGGAGGAAGAGAGGTCCTATCAACTTAGAAGTAGATGCAGTTGCAAAAAGAAGACCAAAGGCTCAGAGAGAAAAAAAAATGGGGAGCAAATCGATAGACCTGAAGCTGAGATAACCTCAGTGGTAACTAGGAAGAGACAAAATGGGAGGACTTGAACTTGAGGAGAGTGGGAAGTTAAACCCTTCACTCCTGCAGGGAATCAGCCTAGTGCCCATTTGAAACGATGGATTTTGGCAGCCCAAAGCAGGGTTCAGATGTTCAGAGTCATATATTGTATAACACCCAGACACAGTGAAGGAAAGTTGTACGTAATAATAAATTAAGAGTCAGACCCGCCTGTTCTTTGGTCACTTGACTCCACTCCTCTGCATTCACCTGAGTCACCTTTTCAGAATCCCTGTTATTGTGTACTGAAGAGAAAGAGCCATTACCTTTTGCCCAGCACTACATCTTCCTCGCATATCCAGTGCTGTATCTCCCTTCACCATTACTACCCTGTAATTGTAATTTCTTCTTTTGTCAGTGGCTGAGACATTCTCATCTGCATCAGAGCGAATTTCTATATAGTCAATATCTGAAAATGGGAAGGAGACAGTTTTTGCATTATCAAAAATCTTGAAAAATATCATAGGATTAATGGGAGATGAGAAGTATAGTATGCAGTAAAAACAAAAATTCAGTTCAGAACTCCCACTGATAGATCCATCCTGGAAATTAATTTTTCCAAAATGGAAGGGATGAACTCATGCACTTCCCCGGTCTCAAAGAAACAGAATCTTTGGAAAACACAGAAAAGTGAAAATTAAGTCAATTTATCCTGCAAGTTACTATATAATGTGCAATGAAAAGATTACAGTGGTGAAGAACAGATACAGCCTTTAGAACGGAACCAGCTATTTCCCATCTTGTGAACAAACACTCTTCCATATGCTGTGCTCAATATCAATTGGATCCACATGGGTAAAACCTAAAAAAAATGATTACATACCTTGTCCTCTGTAAATGCTTCGCCACAGGTCCCGAATTATTTTGTTGATTTCTTCCATTTTCATGCTGTGAAATGTCATTATTGCTCTAAAAAACAACAGCAAAAAAGGCAAGTTGTTAGAGATGCAACCATGGGCTGCTATGGACTGCTAGGGGCTTTAAGGCAGGTGGCAGCTCCCTTTCCATTCCCTTAATACTTTTACTAAAAATATAGAAAATACTAGTTTATTTTGGATGGAGAAGTACCTAAAGAGTAACAACATGCCACTGCGTAAATAATTATATGCTCACAAACAGCTCAGTTTTAAGAAGTAGGAAAGTAATGATGACAAATATATTTGCAGTCACTCAATTGAGAACGACTTTACCTGACTTTTTAAGAGATTTATGATTTATATGTGAGATTTATTTTCAGGCTGACACCAAGAAGATGAATCTGATGTTAAACTTTCCAGAACAGGGTGTTACTCTTTGGCACAGTCGCCCAACAGGGCTAACAACAGCAGGAAAGGAGAACCTGAAGTCTCCTCAGAGCAGAGAATTCCTATTGAGAATATAATTTGTAATTACCCAAACAGGCACCATGACAAGAACTACTTTTCTCTTTAGCAGCAAGAGTAACACAGGATGTCATTAATAATTTTTAATTTAATTTCTCTGGTTAACATAGCAGCAAGACTTTAGTTCATTAACAGATGAAATCTTACAAAGCACTCAGAAAAGGACAGGACACTGCATTTCTAACTTGGCTTTTTACAGAAAAGCTATGCTGTAATGAAAAAATGCTCGTTCACTTTATGGCAATATGGTCTTCTCCCAAAAAGTGTCGTGGAAATAAAATATCCTTCTGCAATGCATTTTTACATATGCTTTCTCTACCTTTGCTCTTCCACCTGTTCTTGGGAATACTGAGGTACCAACTCGAATAGGTTTTGTTAAGTAAAAATGAAGTGTTTTCAACTATTTACTTAACCCGAAGAATGCATTCCTCATCAATATTTATCATAAATCTCTAAATAAAGTCAATAAAGATCATCTGATAGCATGAAACACCCAAAATGTTGGTTTTCCCAGCCACAGATACAGGTTTGGCCATTAGAGTTAGCGTTTTGTCTCACCGATTTTTCAGACGATTACCGCTAAGTGATGCTTATCTATTTTTCTTGAAATTACAAGACTGTTTTCCTGTTTAGCCTTAAATAGAAACAATAGATGATTTGATACCATACAAAAAAATCTAAAAAGGAAATTCTTGGAGTGCATTTCCATTACAGTTCAAAGGGAAGACTTACACATGCTCTGAACAAATTAGATATTCACACAATAAATTTCGGATTAGCTCACATCTTAGTATTATGTTTATTTAATGTTATTATCAGAGTAGCTTAGAACAGGGTTCCTCTAGACTGTCCTTTCAACTTGGAAAGTTCTAATTTATTTTGTTTCTCTTCTTGACCATTATGCTGCATCCTCAACCACGTAATTACTCTTCTGTGCTCCTTTTTCCAGCACTACTAAACCCTTTTAAATAGAAGGCCAGAATGGCATACTTTATTCAAGACATGGGTGTATTGAGAATTCCTACGGTGGCCAAAATATTTCTCTTTCTTTCTTTCTCTTTTTTCGTTCCTAATATTCATCTTTCTGCCACTGAGCACCAGTTTTCTATTTCCTGAAATGTATCCACCTATTCCAAAATCCTCCCCCATTGTCCATCAAGTTGTTCATTGCTATTCCATCATTACAAACCAAAAACCAGCGTTTTTAGGAAGCCATACGTTTTATTTTGTATATGGTTACAAATTTTGAGATCCCCTTTTTGGCCAGTCAATCCAAGACTAGTAAACAAGCTTCCAGAGGAAACAGAAACAAGCACAAATTTGCTAAACTTTCCATCAAATGCCAGACATATTTCTTATGATCTTACTTTCTTTAATATAAACACAAAACCACTCACACTGGAAAAGAGGGAAAAAGCCCCTCTATAATGTAATATTCTTTAAAACACAATTATTTACCTGAGAAGATGTAATGGGAAACAAGAAATCTACCTGGCATATCTTATTCATGTTAAGATATGACCAGAAGATGACAAAATATATTGCTATAGAAATGAAACTAGAAGGGCCCAGGTTAAAAATGAAGGATTTAAACATCAATTTCACCTTTCCTTATCTTTCTCCAATTGCTGTACCACAAATATAAGTCCTAACATGTACAACCAAAACTGCAAATAAGTCTTACAGAGAACTGGGAATACAAATATCAGACTCACCTATGACTGTATTAAATTCCAATTATTACCATCAATGCATTTAATATATGTACATTACAGACATTAACTTACAAATTTCCTACATCATACCAATCCTGTGCAGTTCCCTGTATAGTTTCATTAATTTACTTAAGAAGTTACACCTTGTTATGTTTTCTTAATATTTAAATGCCAGAATTTATAAAGAGAAATTATTATGTATCTCAAGGAATCACATCAATTTACTATTTCTAAGTTACCCTGGAAGCCTGAAATTGAAAGCTTATCAATACTAATAAAGATGAAAACATTTAAGAATCACCCTCATGTGACAATACTTACTTATCAAGAGCCTTATAATAAAGGTCCAGATCTTTGTTCACTAGCTCTGTTGTTCTCATGACAATCATCATGTCCCTGTATTTTTCCTCTGCATCTTTGAACTGTGGCTCTCTGAGCTCCTTTCTAAAGCGAACAATCTCCTCCTCAAACCCATGCTGGCGGCCAAGTGCAACGTGATGGTTCCTTTTCAGAGATTCTATTTTCTCCTCCAAATGTTTTTGTTCACTGTGAAACCGTAATTGATACACAAGTATTTTGTATTTAGTGTTTCAATTTTCTAAACTCAAAATTAGAACCCTGATTATGTTAGACAACAGCTCATTGTACCATATCTATAAAGTCCGTAACAGCTAAAATTATAGTACTAATGCCACTGAAATGAAGACACTATTAAAATAAAAATAGTTTTAAGTTTGTTAAGAACATATTCAAATCACTATTCTGAGTGGGAGAAGCAAGTCATCAAGTTCAAACACTAAAGTGCTATATGCAGAAACAACAACAAATTATAGATGGATACTGAGCAAAATAAGATGAATTACTGGGTAAGCTCCAGCACGCTAAATAAATATTTCACATGCAAAAACCAGCAAAGGGGTAATTACTTTTCAAAAGTATTTATTATCTAAGGAATTATTACTAAACTACTGAAGTAAACATACAATTTGCTGCTGGGAACTAAGTGAGCAGACTGAAAATGAAAATTAAATAATCTTATCCAGAAGCATGAATTATTTAAATGTGGATTTCTCAGTAAACATCATGAAAAGGATTGGATTGGAACAGGTATGAGGAGGTATCTCTATTTCTAGCCAGAAGCACTGTATAATTTCACTGAGTCATTTACACTGTCATCATGGGGATATGAAGCAAACAGGTGTAAAGGAGGAAGTAGTCTGCATGAATGGGGGGAAAAGTGGACCAGGACACACTAAAATACAGTGACTACAGCACTCAGATATTCAATGAATTCTTGTGCAAAGCATACCATTCTGTTTTGAAGGTGCTTACTTTTTCATCTGGGGGACTTTCATTTCTCCCATCTCTTTTGTAAGTTGTTTTATATTATCTTCAACTTCTTTTAGCTCTTCATTCCGCTTCCTCAAAGTGAGATTATCCTCCAGCCACCTTTCCTGTATCTAGCTCCAAAGAAAGCAAGAAACTGTATAATGTTTCAGTATGTTGGTTATCAATTACAATGTATGAATTCTGCACAATTCTAAAACATGCTGCAAGCATAAAATAATTGACAACAACAAAAATTATCACAGTGATAACTTACCTTGTCCTAGAAATAGAGTATAATGGAAATCAGCAGTATTATTTCATCTTTCAAACTGGAATAACACTTAGCAGTGTTTACTGTCATAAGAAGTAAGTTCAGAAGAACTGAACACAAGACTGATTCTTTTTGAGAATACTAATCCATGTTTCAACCAGGACAAGTAGTTTAGGATGAGATTTAACCAAGTCCGCTACCTCAGTTCTACAACAGTAGACAGTTAAGAGAAGGGGTAGAATGGGGAAAGACACATTTCCTACAAGGAATGTAAACCGTATTTGAAATATATACACAAGAATTAAAAGTACATGACAAATCTGGAGTAGCAAGCAACTTTTGGTACCTGCAGTTTGTATTTTACTTAAAAAGGCAGGTATCCTCCACATAAAGATACTCCTGAAAATGCTGACTACTATCCCACCAGACTTAACTCTTAAAAATACCATAAGATGATGGTTAGAGATAAATGGTTTTTAAATTTGCACATACAAATCTCAAGACTATTTTCAGCCTAATGCATGTATAGCAGCTATCTTGACTAACAGCTGATCAAATAAATCAAGAGGAAACTAATTTCACACCACTATAGACATATGCAGACAAACCAAAACTAGGAATTATTTCAACTACGCCAAGTATACTTTAAACAATATATCCACCTTTTGAGTGTCAATATCTTGTCGGGTCATTTCCATCTCTTTACTTATCTTTTCCTTCTGTTTCTCACAGGCAGCCAAATGAGAATTTAGTTCATCAAGTTCAGACTCCTTTTGCTAAAGGTATGAAGAAAATTATATATGATTTAAAAACAAAAGTACTTTTGATGCTAACTTTTTATTGACTGGTTTTTAGATTACCTTTTTATAGTCTTCTTTTCCTTGTTGAATATAGTTTTCAATTTCTTTCACATACTTGTTTATATCTTTAACTTTCTCATTTATGCCATTCATCTGCAGAGGAAAGATTTCAAACGAAATATGGTCTTATGTCCAAGAACAGATATGCTCTGTATCAAAGATACCAGATAACACTACTGCCCAAGCACAACTCCTTATCATAACTGCCTTTAGTTTTCTAATAAAGTCTTCAGCTTCTAAAATCCCAATACTCCTTATAAGCATGAAAATGTTTCCCAAAATGAATGAGGGCCACTTAACCTGGGAAAAAACAGTGTGTCTCTTGGCAAGGACGGATGATGGTCATCCTTGCTGTTCCTCTTGGGTCTACTACGAAGGGCTTTTGAATGCCATCAGTCACTAAATATTGCCAAATGTCTCAAGAAACCTTTTGTCAAGACTGCCAAAGGTTAATCACAATTAAGTTCACGTCCTGAATGACATGTTCCTTTTCTTCCCTAAAAGCTCTATCAATCCAAAGCATCTTGTGGAGTCATTGATGTTTCCTAAAAACAAACTCAATACCACAGCTTCCATCCATGCCTGAAAAACAGTATCTAATCCTATCTCACAGCTATGCCAAGAGCAAACAAACCTTCTCTTGTGTTTCTTTATTACTTGCAGCCCTTTTATTCACTAGATCCTCCTTCTCCTGCTGCAATTTGTCTAACGTTGCATCCAAAGGAAGTACCTGCTCTCTTGCTTCCTGAAAAGTAGTTGAAAAAAGTAGTTTTTATTTGCGCATTCTGGTAAAGATCAGTAATTTTTCAAGCAGTAAAAAAAGTAATGTGGTTACTTACTTATTTTTTGGGTGTATTAAAAAGAAGAAAATGTGAAAATATGTATTTAAAAAGTTCTGGAAATTCCCAAAGATACACAATAGCAGCACAGGACAAACATTTAAAAATCCATCCCATTTTCTAGGAGTAGAGACAATATTAAGTATAACAAGATTATTATTTTTTTATTTCAAGGCCAGCAAAGCTATGGGCTAGACAATTAAGAGTATTTCTCACCTTGATCTCTCTGCATAAGGACTGAACCTCAGTGGTTAACTCCACAGTCTGCTCCTCCAGCTGCCGCCGCCGCTGCATACTGCTGACAATCTGCAGCTTCTCTGCTTTGAGCTCATTAACTGCACTCTTCAGCTGCTGAATGTGGCTTTGCTGGTCCTGCTTGAGTTTTTGATTTAACTCAATTTTACCAGTAACTGCAGAGAAAACAAACACAGTCACTCTGTTATTAAAAACATTATTGTAATCCTTATGAAAATTCATCTCTAAATTAAGCTGGTATGACAACCAGTAACAACAAACTAGAACACCGCTTTTGAGAATGTAAAATAAGTAAACTAAAATTTTAATGCCAAGAATTTTGGAACATTACTTTCAGTAAAAAATGAAATAACAGACTTGTAAGACCTACCTGTATCCCATAAGTGTTTTTTCTCTTGTTTTTCTTGGCTTACTTGAAGCACAGTTCTACTTAAATCGACTCCTAGCAGCTTAGCCTCCTGCTGAGCAATTTTTCGTTCAACATCCCTAATATCAGTCTGAAAGTATGAGGAAAAGTACCATTACTATTATACCAGTGTTTAACAATGTATTTTTTCATCTTTGGCACATAAGAACAAGCTCAGGGCTTGAGGCACTCAAGACCTTCAAATTTATCCTCTCTTCTGGAGCAATGTCATATAATTAGCTGTAGGCTTATGTCAGCTGCTAGGAACTGGAATTCCTAATCGTGGATGGCATCAGTCAATAAGGATGCACATGCCTTTGACATCCCCAGCCCACTTCAGGACACTTCCATGTGCAACCTGTCTCTGCAACACTCGAGTTGTTGGAGCCTCAGGAACTGCTGACATCTCCACCTTGTGAAATGCTCTCAGTCCTTTGCCCGGCCCCAGGTTCTCTAATTGCTCCTCTGAAGGTTCTCAGTCAAGCAAAGATTTAAGGCATGAAGACTGCGCAAAATGGTCTCCTACACCAGAATAATAAAAAGTGCAGGATTTCTCTTTCCCTTTACCATATATCCAGATGGCACAGAACCAAGAAACACATGTGAGATCCTGGGAATACAGTGACCTATAATGACTATGAGGACTGGAAACACTTTGGTGTACTTGTGGTTGTGCTCAGTTCTGGATTATACCTCTTTTTTCATATAGCACAGAATTGAATCAGAACTCAAAGGACTCTGTGGTTCTCAAAAAAAAAAAAAAAATTGTAAATTGAAATTTTATTAGTACAAGATCACCTATGTTATACTGTCTTTGGAAGTATTTTAAAATAAGTACCTCAAAGTTTCGTCATATTACTGAATAACTATATATTTAAATGCAAGTGAGTATCATTTTATATATTAAAAAAAAGTTACCAATGCATACCTGGTACCTTTCCATCAGAGTTATATCCTGTAAACGTGCTTTGGCACCTTCTTCCTCAGACAAAGCTGTCTGCAGGAGTGATTCCTGTTCTTCTATCTCACCTTTCAGTCCTGTTAAATCTCTGTTTGCATTCTGGATCTTCTTCCTCAGGTCTGGAATTTCCTTATCTTGGAGTTCAACCACAGTTCGCCTTAAATAAAATATAAACCCCTAAAATTTCCTTGGTCAAAAACAGCAGCATAAATTGAAGACGTTCAAGATCACAAAATCCATGATATGATTTAGTAGTGGAAGACTAAATTTAGCTAAAATAGTATCCCCTTAGCTTTGCCTACATCTAACTAAGCTTATATTACACACCCAGCTAAGGTAATACGTCCCTCATTTTAGGTGAGACGATACAAACAAGCAAATAAAATCTCTTTTGGTTTTTAACTTCATTACAGCAAGTGATCTGGAGAAGGCATAAAGCACTGAACAAGAGTGCCCTCTTGTGAAGGAAAGCTCTACCCCCACACATTCTCAAATTCTCTCAAAATATTTATCCCAACAATGACATTTTGAACTGAATTAACCAGCCCTAGAACAAAGCCTCCTTGATGTCTGCATAGCTTTTAATAATCAAAACCCAAGCATTTGAAAGAAAACGGCCTGCAACAATATGCTTTGCTTAGTACTTTACCGCAGCGGTTTAAGACTCATCATTTCATCACGTTTTTTCTCTTTTCTTTTAAGCTCAGACTCTGTTGACTTCAGTTTGTCTGGGGCAAGACGCAGTTTAGACTGCAGATCACTAATGACATCTTGCAGTTCAGCCTCTGTCTGAAAAACTCTCTGGCAAACTGGACAACAAGACTGGTTCTCCTCTGTCAGTTGTGTAATGAACTGTGAATAAACTGCAGTGGCTCCAGCAAGCACAGCTGGGTGAAAAACAAACAGAAGACTTATGTCGAATAAACAGTGCATAATCAGCTAAATTAGTGTTTCAGGGAAAAAACTAAAGCTATACATGAATTTACCTCGCTGTTTGGAACTTTTTTCAATTTCATCCTGAAGTTTGTCCAGGTGACTGTCAAAATCTTGACTTCCACAAACATCAAAAAGTTTTACTTCGTGATGGGACAACTGGGCTTCTTTTTTTTTTAGCTCGTTACTGGCATAAGTTTTATCATATTCTACTGATGCCACTCGCTTGCTGAAATATTAATGCAGAAACTTTTATTACCCAAACGCAAAGATTTAAACTGTTTAAGCAAAACCAAAAACCATGGGAAGATAATCTGAAATTAGTATTACAGAACTATTCACCAGATCTTCATTGATTTTTCAAGCAATCTATAGCATCAACTTTTTATTCATCCAAGTACAGCATAAGTGTTTAATTTTAAATCCCTTTTGTTTTCTAGATGATTACTGATGAGAAACTTCCTACTCTTTCTAACTAACTGTTTTATATAATTAAACAAAATCAGGAACAGGTAATCACACATGAACTTGTGATACAGTCACTAACCACACTGTGACTTACAAGAAAATCAGAAGACAAGCAATTTCCAGCCCCAGGCACATTCATTCAGCTAGAATCAGTACAAACAACTTAAGGATGTTCCAGATCACTCTTTCGCTATCTTGACACACTACAAATGTTGTGATTTTATTAACTAGCACAAACTGTATCGGCCCTACATCACAGGAACTCTGCAGGACGTTTTCTCTGATTTTGCAGATACCTAAATAAACACTAATGAATTAAACTAAAAAGTATTTTGAACATATTAAACTTTCCAACATTTAAATTCATAATTACATAAATACTTGTGGAGAAATACTCAAATTAATACCTACTTAAGATTAGCAAGAGTATCCCTTGTCTGATTAATCTTTTTATTTTTACCATGAAGCCAGTCTTCAAGTTGTTTTTTATTGGGGAAGTATCCCAGCAGTGATGTTAGTTCCTCAGAATGTCTTGATTTCACTTTTCTAATCTGGTCTTCTTTCTCTGCCTGGGGAAATGAAGCATTTTAAATGAAATTCTCCTATCTTCAGGTTTATAACAGTCAATGCATTCATTAAGCAAATAGCTTCTATGAAGTCAGACAGAAGCTCTACATCTGATTGTTGATAAACACCTGAAAAATACACAAATGTTGGAGGGACTGTATCTATTTCATGCCCCTCTCTTAAGAGATATTGATAAAAACCTTACTTTGTCTTTCTTCAGCATCTCCATTTGGGTAATTGTTGTGGTGTGTAGATTCAACTGCTCCATCTCTTGATCCAACCGTCTAAGAGCTTTGTCCAGGTTTATTTTCTCATTTTGCAGAGTCTGTACTTCCCGTTCGAGTGTTTCTACATTGCTGTTCCTCTCAGCCTTCTCCAGCTCATGTTCCTATACAAAAAATAAGAGCCCAGAAGACACAAGTAATTACAAAAATCAATAAAGTTCTAACTAAAGGAAACAGAAGAAACCTCTTCAGCTACCTGGCAGCAGCATCAGTAGCTATTACAGGAATGCCACAAGATCTGTAAAGAATACGTGCAAAAGGACACAGGCTGTGACATTGGTGTAGGGCAAGGAAAGCGCCAAGCAGATACTGGATGCAGTCCTGGAATGCAGTACTGCCCCAGCTTGCTCATGCTTTTACCAAAAGCTCACTTATATTTAGCTCGCTTTTCTGTATTTTAGTATCTACTGTATATTACATTTGGAATTACCCTAATGAGGAGGCTAGAAAAAACACTGTAAAGCAGAATTCATACACTGCTAACAAACATAAAATACTTGGCTACAAAGGCATAACCAGCTGTTCAGCTGGAACAGAAAATGCCTGTAACTTTACTTCATCACATAAAACACTAGTCCGACCAACTAGTCCATCTCACAGGCAAGTTATCTCTGAAAATGTAGGTAGTATGGAACTTTAATTTTAAAGTTTCTGGCCCAATAATTTAAGAGTAACCAATCTCCTAATTGCCAGCTGTGCTATTACCCTGTTTACAACTCACCAAGCAGAAGCAGCATATTCTATGTGTGCACTGCACAAAAACAAGGTAGTGAACAGACCCTGACCCAAAGGGTGCACTATCTAAACAAACAAAGGATATAGGGTATTAAAAGGGCAGAAACACAGCTGAAAGAATAAACATCAAGGGGGGGTTATGGATTTTGGTACGTGTTTTTAATGATAAAGCCAAAAGTTTTTACTTTAAGCTTCTATAATTTTTTCAATTACACACTAACTTACCATCTTGCCAATCTCCTCATCCAACTCTCTAATTCTGTCTGAAAACCCCTCCAGCTGCTGCAATTCACATTTTAAATTCTTCAGCTCTGCTTGTTTCTTATTTTGAATGTCTGATTTCAGGTCAATGGTTCTTTCTAATCCAGTTTTCTTGTCTCTTATTTCATCTACCTGTTTTTGTTTCATTGCTTCTTTCTGTGCAAATTCTCTCTGAAAGAACATCAGCGATAACACATTCATTATTTTTTCACAGGAAAGTATTTTGAAATATTTCTTCACACTAGTGCACTAATATTCACCACAGTCAAACACTGAAATACTGAGAAAACTACAACTTGTCCAAAATTTTCTGCTGAAATGTTTTTAATAGGAAAACACAGATGCATCATACCAGTACTGTTCTGCGACAGCAACTCCATTTTGAACATGACTTCAACAAAAAGTTGTTTATTTTTAAACCAGCTGTCCACTGTAATTCTTCCTCAGGTTTTTGAACTTATCAGTGATCCACCTGCATGAGGGCTGCTAGAAGAACCTCTCTGATGAACTGCCTGTTCAATAGCCTTGATGACCACTCCTAATTCCAAAACTAATTTCCATGGAAAGACAAAGATAATACATAAGGAAGAATTCTAGAAAAAAAACTGCTTCAGTTCCTCCCACCAACACTTTCTCCCAGCACCATAAAGACCAATATGGACCAATAACACACCAATGGCCAATACAAATTACACTACTTAAACAACAATATTCTTACCATCATACGATTTGCAGCTTCTGTATCTCTCTCCTGTCTCTCCTTCACCAACCTGCGAAAACTGGCAATGTGCCTTTCAGTGAAAGGTGCTAGCTCAAACCCATCTAATTCCAGCTGTGCTGCCAGAGACTGAATTAAGGAATCCCTGGTCACAATGTGCTCTTGGTGACGATCTGCCTGCAGTTGAAGACGACCTTTACAAAAAGAAAAAGTGACATAAATGTTCAAAAACTGAGGCAGAAGACACACTTAGGATCCAAAGCCAGTTGTGACTATTAAAGCCTTTGAAACTTGAAGTATTTTTGAACAACACAAAAAGCTACAGAATAAAACCAAGCTGTAGGTAGAGACTGCTATTTCAGGTAACTAATTCAAAAGCAAGCCCCTAAAAACACTAAAAATATTATTCTGATAAAAAACCAAAGCCCAAACATATTTTATGTAAGCGTATATTCTGTGACTCGACTACTACAACTTTGCTGAAATTCCCATAATCCATCAAAAAAAGGATACACAATTGAAAGAACATTACTCTAAAGCCTCTGACTTGTCCCCAGTCCCCATGTGAGACATGGAGAATGCTGGGCATTCAGCTTTCATATTTTTTCTCTGTTATAAGACAAAATGTACTACATGTTGTAATTATAGCTCAGAAAAAATGCACATTAGAAACTTCAGGAGAAAAAAACACCAAAACTTGTCCACCAGCAAGACTCTCACACCCCACTGTGCAGCTGAACCTGAAATAATACACATTTTAGGAATTTTGTCCAGTTCAGATCACTTCAATTATCAGTAGTTCCATTTCAGATCTTAATTACATTAAAAAACAAGACTACAAATGAAGTCTAAAATACCTCGTTCAATAAGCAGCTCTGATTTCTCACTGTTAAATCTCTGGCACTCTTTGGTGGCACTATCTAAATCACGCTTACAGTCCAACAATCTCTTCTCCTTCTCTTTCACTATTTTCTGGTGGTTCTGATATCTCTCCTTTAGTTGTTCATCTGTTCCTTGAAAAACCTGTACACCGCATGCAAATTTATAAGTCAGTTACTGATGTTTTAAAAATGTATAGTTTTTACCACAACAGAATTAAAGAAATAAGAGATAAACACCTCACATGCAGAATTTCTATACTAAGACATACAGGGGGGAAATCTGCAGCAAGCAAAACTGTAAAGCTGTTTTTCTTAGGCTGATAAAGTAAAATAATCTAAGTTTTTTGTCATAAAGGCAACCTTTTCCATCTTCTGTTGCAAATCTTGATTATCTTTTTCCATCTGCCGCCTCCTGCTCTCCAGGGCCCTCACGTCATTGTCCAACCTCATTACTTCTGTGAGATTCTGTTCAACTGCTTCCAGAGAACTCTGCAAAACAACGTAGTACGTAAAATATCTCATCAGTTTATGAACCCCATAATCAATTATTTTAAGTGCAAAATGTCCAGTTTTATTAAATATGTTTTTAAAATATGGAATGTTAAGTTTTAGCTTGGTTTTTGTTATAATTATAGCTTAAAATGGTTTTAGGTACCAGCTAAATTTAAGAGAGATTTTAAATTGACAAAAACCCAACGCCGTTGTAAGAATTCTGTTCTCAACCCTTCAGTGACTGTTTACAGATTAGAGCAGCATCTGCCAGGTGATTTGAGGTATGCTTCATTCTGCTGCAGGGCAAAGGATTAGATACAAAAGTGCAAGATTTTAATCAAGAAATTCATCCAGCTTTCACTTCTTTTATTGTTTTGTATTAAAATATTAACATAATCCTCATGGAAATTACCTTTAGAGGCTCAAGCTGGCTCTCAATTGATTTTACATTCTCCTTAGAAGCAGCCAGTTGAGCTTCTCTATTGCTGAGATGATCCTGGATTTCCTGTGCTTTCTCTTTATTCTGTTTTAGATATTTCAGTTCTGTCTGACACTCTTTTACTTTCAAGCTTTGTTTCAGTCGCACCTGACGCAGAGCTTCGAGTGCTTTGATATACCTTTAAAAAAAAGCAAAATTTCAGCTGCTTTGGCAATACAGTAATACTGATGTATGAAACAGTGTCTCAGACATTTTCATTAACATTTATGTTATGAGAAGACATTTTTTACTTAGTTTTTATTTAATTACGGTAAAGGGGAAAACCTTGTTGCTGAAAAGATCTCATCAAATTTTTGTTTCAGGGCTTTTCCTTCACTTAATGGCCAGTTGGATTCTTCTTGGTGACAGAAAATGACATTGTTAAGCACAGATTTGGAAACACCAAGAGCGCTGATCATCTCCCGATCTATTTCGGCACACTTAGAACTCAGACTGACCTTCTCGCCATGCCTATGGAGATAAAGAAAATCCCCAAGGAAGTTACTGGCAAGTTCTTCAAAAAGTGAACTGCATTTTAACAGTATAACCTCATTCTAACATACCCATTCAAAAATTTAACAAGTAACAATTTTTAAGCACATAGTTACCATGCTCAACAAAGGCATTTAACAATGCCAATTTTTGAAGTCAGACTGTTTCACATATTAGAACTTGGAGGAACCACCAGAGGGAGTGGGAAAGCTCTTGAATTAAGGGAATATACTTAAAACAGTGACCATGGGAGTTAAACACGGGCCAAAAACTATCTGAAACTGAAAATGGTACTAAAGGAAGTAAAGCCTACATACTCCACACAATGATACTTTCAAACTGTGTCCTACAATCATGGAATGATTTGGGTTGGAAATGTCCTTACCGCCCATCTCATTCCCTTTGCCGTGGGCAGGGATGCTGCTCACAGAACCAGGTTGCTCCAAGCCCCACTCGGCCTGGCCTTGAACACTTCCAGAAATGGGGCAGCACAGCTTCTCTGGGCAACCCGTGCCAGTGCCTCACCACCCTTATTACTAATAAAGTTTTCAAATAAATGCAAGTCAACAGATAGAAGGATTTCTTAACACCATGGCTATCAGATGTAGGATTTTTCAATCACCTAAGAGATAAAGTAATGAAAGTACACACCTTTATAATCTAAAAATACCAGTAGCTATGTCAAGGAACACACTACGTAATTTTCTCTTATCTGATGCATAAAAATATACCAAATCTAAACCTATCTTCATGCCAAAGGAAGAAAAACCACTTGACAACTTACTTTGTTCTAGTAATGACAGATTCCAGTGTTTTAAATTCTGGAGTCTTGCCTTTCTGGGTACAGACCATGGAGCGCTGGACAGCTACGAGCTCCCCATTGACATCTCGAAACTGTAACCGAATCTGAGCTCTAACATCAGTTTCATTGGCAACCTTTGGTAGAAGCAAAAAAAAAAAACAGAATGAGGGAAATTCTTCTCAAGGTCCAAAGGAACATATGCCTCTCCAGCTGTGGGGTAGGTTCTAATCCCCCCCAGCTCTCCACTTTTCCTCATTTCAGCTCAAGGCTGGCTATGACTTGAGCATCCTTGGTTTATTCACAACCTGAGTGCAGTGGAGTATTTTACTTAGGAGTAAACACACATTACATCTAGTCACTATGACCTACCTTTGGATCATGAACAAATGTTTTTCCTTTGGTGCCAGGAGGAAAATCACCAGTAGATATATATTTAAGACATTCAATGATAGTCTAAGAAAATAGAAATAAGTACGTAGTTATAAAGACAAATTTAGAGTAACCAAGATGGACTACAGGCAAATCCACAGTAACAACCCAAACATTTACAAATGAGTTAGATGTGTAAAGAGAGAGAAATAACATTTTAATATTTGAGTATCATGAAAATATGATACTTTGCATAAACAGTTTTAATCAGGATCTGGATCAACTTCCTATGAAAAGATATCAACCAGTGCTTTGCAAATTCCAGGCGTGAAAGCAGATTTCTAATAATGCTAAACAACACAATATTTATAGCAAACAGCATGACTTTTGCAAAATTATTAATACTTTTCCATAGAAATTATTATTCACACGTTAAGATTTTCCAGACCTATTTACAGCTCAAATCCAAACATACAGCAAGCCTTACCGTTTTTCCTGCACCATTTGGTCCCACCAAAATAGTTAATGGATTAAAGAAAGTGATAATTTGTTTGTCTTTATCCTCTACCCCAAAACTCCTCACTCCGAGGATACTCATTTTTTCAATCCTCGACATTTCTGCTGAACAACTTCCGTTCCAAAGTCAGAGGCCTAGACGCTGTAAATCCTGTAAAACAGAGCTTTGTGAAAAATTCAGTAGGCAGAAATCACAAAAGGTTACTGTAAGCTGACTAAACACTTATACAAGTACAACATATGATGAATATATTTAAAAACACAGCTAAGGTTCTTCAGGTACTGCTCAAGGTACAGAACAAAGGCAAAACCTTATTTGTTTCAAACTGAGAAATTAATCAACTCCAAGTGCCATACTATGTACCATGAAATCAAACACAACGGCCCCAAATAACCCTTCCACAACACAAACACTATGCACGTGCCTTCAGAATCCCCCAAACACAATAGAAGCCCAAATATTTTTTTCCCTTTGATAACCTACTGTTGTACTGCAACACCCAACACCGTGCAAGCTTTGCCAATGCCTGTTTCTCACAGGTATATCCAGCATCACCTTGTCCTAATTCCTGCTGTGAAGGGGAAGACTCGAGCCTTCCCAGGCCATGGGGCAGGCACAGACCACAGTGCACGGGTAGGAGCTGCCCCGGGCACTGGAAGGGGCTGGGGAAGGCAACTCCGACCCCAAGGCCCGTCACTGAGCCACTGCAAACACGCCTGCGTGGTGTGTGTACGGCTCCGTATTCCGAGGGTGTTCCACGGAGCCGATGGCCCAGGCTCGGCCCTCCGGCGGCTCCTCCGGGGGTGCCCGGTGGGGCTCGGCCCGGGAAAGGGCATTTCCTGCCGAGGCAGGGGTGGCACCGGGGCTTTCCCGCCCGGAGCTCCGCGCGGCGCCGGGGGCGGACGTTTTCGAGGGAGAGGTCCTGGGGCGGCCCTTCCCCTACTCTCTACCCGAGCGCAGCCGAGCTGAGCCCGCCACGGTGCCGCGCTCCCAGTCCGCCCGACCCCTTTTCCCCTATCCCCGCCA